>CANUEY010655316.1:0-117996 GCA_948099555.1 Croton setiger
TCCATGAAGAGATAATAGAGTTTTTATAAAGAGTGGCTTTCCATCTAAGAAGAGTCTCAGTCTCATCTGCTACAGAATTTTGAATAGCAACAGAAGAAGAAGATGAAGAAGAAGAAGAAGCAAATGGAAGGAGGACATGAGAAGAAAGTTGGAAAAACAAAGAAGTGATGAGGAGCAACAAGGAGGGTAATTTATCAAAGGAACAAAAGAGCTCGGAAGGTCATGTCCTTTGGTCCTGATTTCTTTACCTTCTTAGTTGAAGGAAGTAGAGAAGTAGTGGTTAGACAAATAATACTTGGGAACTAGTCGATCTACCTCCTAGATGTAAACCCATCAAATACAAGCTTCTCTTCAGAAGGAAGAAACGAGTTTATGGATCCATTGAAAAGCATAAAGCAGGCTGGTTGCTTAGGGTTTTACCCAAAACATGGAATACCCTGTGTTCACTCCGCTGGATCCAAGTATGGAGCTAGTAAAGAACACTGGCAATCTTGCGGGTGGTGCAATCTCGTGGGCTTCAACGAAGCAAACTTTAATAACTGGTTCCACCATGGAAATAGAGTTTATCCCTTTAGCCTCAACCTCGAAAGAAGCTGAAGGGTTACGTGAAATACTTCACCAGATACCACTTTTGCCTAAACCAATAGCTCCAATTTCTATTCATTGTGATAATGAGGTAACATTGGCACGAGCTTTAACATGCATGAGGGAGGAAGAACCCATAATGTTTTCTGTAGGTATACACACATACACTCGCACGCTTCCAATGGGAAGATTGGATTTTGACCTAAAGGAGAGGGGCTTAGAATCAAACCCTGCACATTCAATCTCCACTCCAAATGCTTGAGTAACATTACAATTAAGAGTAACATTATAATTAAGTGTTTGCTAAAATAAATTACAATTAAGTGCTTAGTACAATACTAAGATTACAATAAATTTATTATATAAAGTTTACCCTTTTTTTAAGTTGGGAAAATGTTTGATAATTTAGGTTACCTATGAATTCACCATTATGATTAACCTCAACTTTCCGCTTAATGCTTTTAATTTTTGTTTTTTAACTTATAAAAAAAGTTATTAACGTATCAAATAATATATTAAAATAGTTTTCCCTTATATCTATTTAATTGTTTATACTAATTTCTTAAATAAAAAACAATATATTACGGTTTGAGGAGTTCAAGTCCGTATTATAAATTATATATGACCGTATAAATTGTTTATATTTAATTAAATTTAAAAGACATCGGATTAAAATTGTACAATGACACCTTTGCCTTTATAAATAATAATTAAATTCAATTGGTTGCATATTTTTTTTTTTTCAAATTAATTTTTTTTTTCAAAACGAGAAAATATATTTTTTTTTTTCTTGATAGCAAAATGTATTTTTTATTTTAGAGTGAGTGCAAAACAAATCATAATCAACATTTCATTTCAAAAAGAAAAAACATTTCATTTCATAATAAGCTACATAAAACTATTCCCAATGTGTTTTTATTTGTACTCTTCCTCTTCATTTACTACTTATTTTAAAGAGATAATTATTTATAATTCCCAAATATTTTACCTAATATGTTATGTAGTTTTTCGATTTTAAAATTATACAAATAGGTCCATAAGATTTTGAAAATTGTACAAATAAATCATTCCGTCCATAATATTTTTACATAAAATGACAATATTAACTTTTGTATCTCTTTTTATTTTAATTTTTTAAATTTTATATTAATATACTATCAAGTTGTTTTTAATTTTTTAATAAATTTTACATTAATATACTATCAAATCCTTTTTAATTGCATTTTCATGTTTGAGCGCAAATCCTGAATCACGGCCAACAATGGAACAAGTTTCTTCAAAGCTAATGAAGCTTGAGACACTAAAAGAGCCATTTTCAGAAATCAAATTAGGAGAACTTTGGGAACCATGATGGGTCAAGCAATGATAAGGCATGCTAGAGGTTGCGTAAGAAATTATGTAATATCAGTTTAAATGGCTAATTTCCTGTCCAATAGAAACTTGAAACCACTACACATTTAGAAAGTTTATTTTATTCATAAATAACTTCAAATGGTTAATTGTCAATAAAACCTAATTATTAGTATTATTAATTAATAGGGCACAAAAACAAGAGTATACAACTATCATGAAACAAGAACTCAAAATAGTGAACAGATACAGATACACAAAAACAAAGGTTTAATTTATTATTCAATCGAAATAGATCAAACACACCATGTTCGTTGATAGTAAAAAGCCAAACATAAACTCCACAAGAACTTAAAGCAGTCTACATATGATGTAGATGTTAAAACAAACAAAACACAAATCCAACAAACATTAAAATACCAAGTTCATGCTAATAAAACAAAGCCACAGTAGAGAGCCCTTTCTTTAAAGTCATCCCACAACTTTCCGAGTATAACTTCTGCCATTTTGGAATTGATGAGTTGGTCTGAGAAACATATCACCAGATTCAGTAGTCCACTGCACTCCAGCCTTCATAGGTGGTGGCCTTGCCAACGCCCCACCCTGCCTAATAGAACCCATCGTCATGCTTGCAAATTTATCAGTTGTATCTGACACCGTGCGTGCAGTTCTACCTTTGTTGCTAAGGGTGGCTGCCAATTAATAAGCATTTAAGTTAATTTTAATTTTTTCATTGTATATAGCACAATCACACATCACATGAAGCTGGGAGTGCCAAGCAACTTACACGGGCTCTTCCTTCCTGGAGGACGATATTTCTGTGGTTTAGTAACACCTTTAAATGACTTGTCATTCCTGTTTGTGTCCTGCATTCAGAAGGTCATAATTTTAGAAGTCATTCTGCCACTTCTCAATGGCATTGAGTATCAGATAACATATGCATAGACTCCCAAATGAACCAGACACTATGCCCCCCAAAAGTGCTCTAACAAAGAAGGATGATCTATTTAAATCTCAATTCTTGAAGGAAAGAATGATTAGAGATGTGTAGGAGTTTCACATAATAAAGGGTAGACAAGTTTTAAAAATAGACTAGAAACTCCATTACTAGTGAAAAATAACATTTACAAACATGTCTGCAAACCACTGATGACCGTGAAGAAGTGGGACCAATAGCTAGTTTACTATCTAGGTAAAGTAAATTAATAGAACAAATAGAAGTCACAGTTCAATACTAAATATTGTAGCATCTTACCTGGTTAACTAGATCCAGTTTACGTTGCACACCTGTAACAATTAGCATTGTCAGGATCAGAAGTGACGAATCATATTATTCATCTATATATAATGAACAAAGGTTAAGAAAGTTTGTTTCCAACATGCGATACAGCATAAAAATTCAAAAACAAATTTAAATTATGCCCACCTGTGCTCAACGAGGTGTTTAACTTAGGAGAATTAAAACTCTGACTGACTCTTGTATTTGACAACACCCCTGAATGCTTTCTAGCACCTTGCTGCTCAAAAGAACCTTTTGTTCCAACTGCAGAGGCACATAAAATGAATTAAACTTATGAAATGTATCCCACTTAATTAACAAACATTTTAAAGTAGAAGTAATTAGTTGCAATTAATTTTTGAAACCCTTGTCATTAAGAAACTAACCTGATGGAGGAGTTCTCATAACTTGTGGTCTCGATCTTAGGGTTGGCGGAACATAGAAGCAGCTCTGCCATAAAAATGGACAAACTTATAAATTGGTGATTATCTATCAAAATTAGCATTTCTCCACTTCCCACAAGGAAGAAGAAAATAATACCTGGAAAAATGGATGTTGAAGTGCCTCTCCAGCTGAAGGTCTCTTGTGTGGATCCCAAGCACAAAGCAACTGCAAGTTGAAAAGCAAAAGGCTATTACATAAAGGTCAGGAGGGAACCTTTATTGGAAAAAAATCCTTCTATGCACCCTAAGCAATATAACATATGCTTAGTTTGGCATGCAGAAAATGTGAAAATAGTTACAAAACCTACAAAATTCAAAATCTGACACTAACCTTTATAAGGCTAACTGCATCCTCGCTTGCTGATGGTATAAGAGCAGACAGGTCGACACCAGCTGACTGAAATTTCAGATTTAATATGTTACAACCCCTTAGATTTATAAACAATAGTATCTATACTGAGATGATACTGGTTACTAGTAAAGATGATATAAATTACAGAACTTTGATAGACCATGTTTTACCAGTAAACTAAAGGGAAAAAAAAGAGTGAGATAATAGTGATCTAACCAGTGGAAATTGATAGTTGATTGCCCTTGCAAGACCAAGTCCATCAGCCCAGGAGTCCTTCGTTGGACTACCAATTATGCTACATATTTTATAGATTTCATCTGCTTCACTGCAAGGACAACAAAGTAGATTTGAGAAATTCAAATGCCATAAATTCACTGACCTGGAAACAAATTTAAACCAAGGATTCAGATAAGCTGAGATATCTTACCTTGAACCAGGGAAAAGAGGGCGAAGAGTGAATAACTCAGCCATGATGGCACCCATTGCCCACATATCTGCAGGTAGAGAAATTCAAGCATTATGCATGTAGCGTACAACCTAAACTTGTTGCAATTACTAGCATATTATACTTACCAACTTTAGAACTATATAGGAATGACTGAAGCAACACCTCCGGTGCCCTATACCTGGCATGTCATAGTCACAAAACATATGTGAGCATCTACCCATTCCAATAATAGGCAGGGATTCACAAGATAGAGAAAACGACAACATACCATCTTGTTGAGACATACTCCGTATAGGGTGGTCGGGAATTGATTTCTCTTGCAAGGCCAAAATCAGCTATTTTAATTAAATCTTTCGTCACCAACAAGTTCTCTGCCAAAAAAAAAAAATGTAGACAGTTAATTTTATTCATCTTGTGCAAAAGAAGAAATGCAATGTGCATGCTGTACAGGTTAATTGCAAACCCAGTTGAATGTAGATAGTAATGCTTAATTTCATAATCACCAACTTGTGACTAGGGAGAATGGTAACCCCAAAAAGAAAAGGCAGAACAGTAAGGTTGATTATCTAGAGAAGATATAAAAAATGAAGCAATGGGACGAAAGAAAAAAGAAACTAATTTTATTTTGTAGCACTGAAGGGAGGAAATCAGAGTAATTAGATGAAAATAAGAAGAGAAACGATGAGCTTCTACTCAACTAACACCACTCAAAAATTGATTTCATCACTATCTACCTTGCATTGATGACAAATCATCGAGCAATACCTTAGGTTTACTTCATAATTTGAGTTACGAGTTGCAACATTCATTACCTGGCTTCAGGTCACGATGAAAATACCCTCGCTGGTGCATGTAAGCAAGGCCTTGAAATACTTGGAAACACCAATTTCTTACTTCAGCTTCAGTGAATAGTTTTTCCCTATCTTTGATGAGTTGATAAAGATTGCATTCCTGGATGAAACATTATATTAAAATTAAAGTTTAACATAAAATGGGATGCATAATGTAATAACAACGAAACCAAACTAAAAGACAGAAGCAAGTGGACTTACCATGTACTCAAAAACAAAAAAGAGTATGTCATTCTCCCGTATAACTTCCTTGAGTTTCACAATATTCGGATGACTCATTTTCCTCAATGACTGTAGTTATAAAAGTGAGAACCTTAGCAACATACTGAAGCTCAAACTCATATAAGCGAAAAAAAAAGGACCAGAAACTACCTTAACTTCTCTCAGATTAACACACTCTTCCCATGAATAATATTTTTTCTTCATCTTTTTAATAGCAACCTGTTCAGATCAGAATGAAACTATTTGAATAAGACAACAAGATACATGCCTCATATGGGTTACATTCATCTTTAAATAAACACTTACAACTTCACCAGACTGCTTATTAATTGCCCGCCAAACACTTCCAAATGTACCATCACCAACCTCCTTGATTAACTTGTACCTATATAAACGCAACAAAATATCAGAGGAAAATCAACTATTATGCAAATACCATAAAATTTAATTATCCATCCAACTAACCTCTCCATCTTCCTTGTGAACTGTAAAAGAAGCTCTTCCTTTATTTGAGAAAAGTAGTCCCAAAAACACTATATGACATCTAAGGTAGATTGACCCTAGTAGAAAGTATATAAGATTGCCTTGGTCAAGCTAATCTCCGTTAATTTTCTGTGCAGGTAACTGAGAGTACAAAATCAAAATGTTCTTGAGGGATAGGCTTCGCAGCCTTATTCATATCTAGACCCACAACTCCAAGGTAGTAAGAAAGCAAGGCAGGCAGGATAAAAGGACTGTAAAACATTTCGACACAAGAACACGAAATACAAAGTATGAACCAACCAGAATGATTGTTCTAGCAAGCAGGAAGGATCCCTAAGCTTAACACAGTCACCCAACGGTTCAACAACAGAAAAAGAAACTAGCTCATCTACACTACGTAGAATTTGTTCAGTGAACTGATATCTTGACACTCAAAACCAGTACGCCATGAACTACTGTCTGCACAGATTTTGAGGCAACAGCTTATCTAAATATTAACTACCTAAGCAGCTTTCAATTGGTTCCTTGCAGACTTTAACCCTGCAGTAAAATCACAAACATGAGAAAAAAGTTAGGCTGAATGTGTGAACAATATTTGAGGGGAAAAAAGAGATAACAAATATATTAATACCCCGGAAGACGTGTTTCCAAAAACTTTGACTGGATGTTGCATCAACAATGCACTATAAACCATGCAACTCATCAGAAAAGTAATACTTCAACATTTTACAAAATAAATAAATAAATAAATAATAATAACTTGCTTACTTGAACAAGTGCACTAAAGATCCAACACCTATCTCAGAAAAATTGTGCATCACGTCTCCTGTTCTGTTCATTAAAGAGAAACTGACCACTAAGTGCAATTAACAAAGGAAACCAAAAGAAAGTCTCCAAGGACAAGAAACCGCCAGTCGAGCACTTCTTGAAATGACAAAACTCGATACTGGAAGCAATTTGACCAGAAGCACACTCGCTCCATGTCTCAACAAAGGAAATTAAGCTATTTAGATCCAAGTCCGGCACAACCTATCATTAAGATTGAAGAAATGAGTGGCATATAGAACATGTAGGGAATTACATATAATCTATGAGATATATCAATTACAGATCAATAAAAACTGAATATCACAGAGGATGAACAAGCAGAAAAAGTGTTCACATAATTGCAACGCCAAGACATTAGAATCCTGTGTAGTAAATTCACGCAAAGTAATAAGACAAATCAATCACAGAAGTATTATTAATTACATATCATTGGCTTGTCTTCATACTAATTCAAACTCATCAACAGAGATAACTAGTCAAGAGAGAAATCTCATAACATTGAAATATTTTGAATGCCAAAAACCAAACCACCTGCCTGAAATTCAAACATCTTAAATCCAAAGTAATGCATATCACTTAAACAGAGCTACCTACATTCACCATCAACAATTGCAGTAAACTACTAATAGGGTATGAGGATAATAATACTAAATGCAGAAGAGACAAAACTTGAATACCTCATAAAGGAAAACTACAGATTTCATTTTATCCTACAGTTTCTAGCTAAAAAATTGGCGTATTACAAAATTTTGTTATAAGCGATGAGCAATAACCAATAATCCCTACACTTTTAGATGAATCGACAGCTGTCAAATTAAACAATGATTCCATGAGTTGATTGATTAATTAACTAATTGAAGCATAATCCATTGGATGATTGCTCACGAAAACCTCAATCTATCAGTTCGAAATCAGATTCCCAATTCTTTAATTAGGAATCAATCAATTCATAAACGCACCGATCAAAATAAAAAAATCCTCAGACAAACCCTAATTCAAATTTAAATTGAAGGAATCCACCATCAAATTAATATACAAACTAGCTCAAATTTAAACAAAAATCAAATCAATCAGAAACCGAAAAACAAAAAAAAAAAGGAGATCTGGTCAGATCCAATCGAAGTCAAACTCCGAATCAACAAAACATATTAAAATTAAAGAGAGCGATAGAGGAAATACCTGAAAGCCAACCGGCATATGAACCGTCGCTTAGGACGGAAAGAGGAATCCAGAGCTGTTTGTCTATCAATCTCGTCGTTTTTTTTTTTCTTTTTGGTCGGAGGGGTTTTTTCTTCGCAAGAGACCAAATAGCTATCAAGAATAGCAAACTCACCACCTACAAATATGCCAATACGTTGCCTCTTTCTCTCTCTCGTGCGTACCAAGAAAATACCTAATTTTTATGTCAAGTGGGCCACTAAGCCAGCGCTATTTATAGCGGCACTCTTTTTTTTAATTTTTACGTCATCGGTTATGGTATATTCTTTGTTTTGTGATTTAGGAAATGATAATTCTTTTATAAGGATATTTGTTTATGCATCTATCTTTCTATAATTTATAGACGTAGAGGTGGACAGGGGTCGGGTTAGGTCGGTTCTGGGCCGTGGTTCGTCGGATCATGATTTGGGGATGGACTAAACTGTAATCGGTCCGTTGAACTGCTGGCCGGTGAACTGGTAATTCGCCAGCGGGCCAGTTAACCGACGGTTCGGGGACGATTAACTGACAGTTTGAAAACGGTTCACGGTTTTTAACGATTACGATTTCAAATTTCGTTAAACTTGAACCGGACAGCGACCGAACGGTTGGTTCCGGCACAGGAACAGGCCAGCCGGTTTTCCACCGACCGAGCCAAACAAGCTCAGTGGGCCAACCCGACCATGGCCACGTCTACATACATCTATCTATCAACAATCAAACTATATTATTATTATTATTATTATTATTATTATTATTGGGGTGTGAAGATTTTAATCAAAACTAAGAATCGGATCAAATCACACTTAATCGAACTGAAAATTCGAATAACCGATTGGTCGATTGAGTTCGCAATTTGAAATAGTAGTATACACCTTTGGTGGGCTTAGAAAATCGAACCACACCATAAACCAACCACAATTTGCAAATACTGTGCGGTTTTGCTTTGGAATAACGCAAATCATAAAGAAACACGACTCAGCTTGCTTCATTCATTTCTGCATTTTCCAAAATAAAATAGTCCTCTCATCTATCTCATCAAATTACTTCGCCACTCAGCCTTGCCGTCACCGTCACTTCCTACCTCTGCCGTCTCATTTCAGTTCAACATTGCTATTTCTCCTTCTTTTCTTATTTCAGATTTAAGGTTAGAAATTCTACATTCTTCTCTTTTTTTCGTTTTTCAACCCCTGCCTCTGCCGGATGCCACCGTCGTCGCCCTCCCCTCTGGACCTCTATCATCACTTTTCTTCTCCGTCGTTTTCATTTGCAGCTCTGGCAAGTCCTAAAGAAAGCAAGAAGTCATTCTGATGTTGATTTTGGTTTAGGTTTTTGTTAGATTTTTTATCAGGTTCTGGTTAGATTTTTGTTTGTATTATTATTAAATTAGGTTTTGAAAGTTAAATTTATGGTAACGAGAATTTGGAGATTGTGGATTTGTGAAGAAATTCAAATCAATGGTGGAATTGTCAAAGTCTTCATCACCATTGATAAGAGGCAAGTTATAACAGCTATATCTGACATCTTGTTCAGTTGGCTCAGATTAAATTCAGAAGAACATGCTAGTGCTGGAGCATAAACTGACTTGAGATTGGGTTAGATAAGAGAAGAGCCAGTAAGATTCAAACCTTCTTATTTTAAAGAACGTGTCTCAAGAGAATCTCAATAGAAATTTGTGAAGCTTTCTACTGGGAATTTCTGTATATTCCATATTCTAAATACAGAAACTAAAATCCAGGAAGTATCTCTACAAGTGGTACACAAGCTAACCATAAAAAGTAAGTATCTAGTCATTTGCCATGTTAGGATTAGGTAAGTTTTCTGCCACTTGGACTCTGAAATTGCAGAAGCCTCTGCAAAAATGTTGGACAGTCATTTGACTATAAATAGAGGATTGTCCATGCCTCAAACACACAAAAACCAGATAGTTTTGAGGGAGTGCTATTGCAAACTCTCTTGTGACGCTGAAACCCATTGTCATGTTATCGCTCACAAATAGCATTACTAATTAAATAAGATCCAATGTGGTCTTCCAACAACCGGAGCTTTGTGGAGTCGAATGGTTTTAGGTCTATTCTACCCAACGATGAAGAATTGAGAAAAACTGAAGAAATATATGGAATCTTCATTGAAAATGAAGCCATTTGATGTATTTTGATCACAATGCAACTTTCAGATCGTGATTATACGGTGGTTACTGTCAATTATGTTAGTTTTCGGTGGAGGTAGAGGTGACAACAACGATATGTGAAGAGGTTGGGAATGTTGTGTTGAGCTAATTATAAAATAGTCTATAAAATAGATGAATTAATTCAATTGACATGTATACTTTTAAAATATATCAATTAAGCCACAAAAAATTCCAATTAGGGTGAAATTGGTTAAGAGATAATAAATTAGGGGGTGAAATTGGTTTAAAGTTCAAAATAAGGTGAAAATGGTAATCCAGACGCTTTTCTGCTCCTTCGACAATTCCCCGAAACCCCTTCTTGAAAGGCTAACATTGAAATCGACCTCACTTCCAGTTCTAGACTTTCGAACTTCCGCCAATCGACGGAGCTGGACCGGGACCGAGCTGTGACAGTTGGAGTTACATTGTCGTTTCTATGAGATAACCTCTAGTCAGATTTAACCTCGGATACATCTTTCTTGAGCTGAGCTCAAGCTCAAAGCCAATAATCCTGATACCACTAAACATCACTATTCAAATTAACTTCTTGTTTGATAAATCATGAAATTCCGGTATGCGATGGTGTGTTCGTCGAATCAGAATCGGAGCATGGAGGCTCATTCTCTGCTCAAGAGACAAGGCTTTGATGTGGCATCCTATGGGACAGGGGCGCATGTTAAGCTTCCTGGACCATCACTCAGAGAACCCAACGTCTACGATTTTGGAACTCCTTACAAGCAAATGTTCGAGGAGCTCAGGCGTAAAGACCCTGACCTGTACTCTCTTTCCCCTTACTTTCTCAATTTTTTTCTTTTCGCATGATTGGTTGCTAGAAAATTTCCTTTTTGTTTATTTCTTGTCAGAAAAAAGTTAATTAATTTGATGAAATTTGAATAACATGAATACTAAATTGCTGTTCTTGAAAGGAAAAATTAATTAATATAATTGATAGAAATTAAATGATTTGATTTGTTTGAACGGAAGTAGTCATTTGAATACAAAATTGCAGTTACAAGCGTAATGGCATACTGCCCATGCTGAAGAGGAATTCTTCAGTGAAATTGGCACCTCAACGGTGGCAAGACAATGCAGCTGATGGGTCATTTGATGTAGTATTCACATTTGAAGAGAAAGTTTTCGACATGGTTATTGAAGGTGTGATTGACATCTTCCTTTTCTAGATTTTTATTTGTCTATTTCGTTTTTGTTATATTTGTTGATTGTATGGTAAATTATGTGTATATATGATTAGTGACTCTATCTGGTTAGCAATTGCTGCTGTAATCATGAAAATCTTTCAACCAACATAATCAGATAATAGAAAAGATAGTTACTCTATCTTTCAAGCTTTGATGATCCTGTATGGGTGTATCATTGAAATCAAGGAACGAAGGATCTGCGCCCAATGATATATATATTATATAGGAGAATCACAAAGTTTATTGGTTGAATTGTTCACCATTTAACACTTAATTCATCCATCTTTCTTAAAAGGGATACTAAAGCTTTTTTTTTTTTTTTTTTTTTTGTGTGCCTATGGTAAACAAATGTGATAGATTTTTGCCAAGTGTAACACAATGACTTAGGAATTGATGTGTTATGCTACCCTTTTTTGGAATGGAAGATTACTGAAATTTTGTATCTTTAAGCAAAACTATTGGGCTTTTGTCTCCTACCTTGATGTTTTCCTCTCGTTGTCATTAGCCAGCCTTTTTTTGTGCAGTATAACAAAATTTTATTGGCTTTTTCCCAACCATGTGATTGATTTTTTTTTTTTTTTGCTGTTTTTGCAACAACCATATTGATTCGTCCTCAATTTATGTTCTCATTGCTTTCGGAATCTAGCAACATATTATCCATCAATAACACTGGAACTGTCCAACAGTTTTCACATTGAAGTTCAACAGTTTTTGTCTTGTTGATGTTCTTTCCTGCTGCCTCTTTCAATTTTGATTTCTCGTGATTGTGATTCTGACTAAGTAGAGTTTGAAGTTTTAATTTCTGAACACTCAAATCTCTTTTAAGATGGGCAAGGAGAAAAAATAATGTTGTCATAGGATGTTGTTTAGTTCACCGAATCTTGTGGTGAAGTGGGTTGGAAAATCAAGATTCTGGTTTTGTTGGTTTTCTAGGTTTGGTTTCCCAGGAAGTTATAACAACGTGAATACTCTTATTATTAATATGTTGTTGAATATATCCTTTAGCACACTACTGTTGTGGAAGAAAATTCTAAACTATCAAATGTATTTACTAGTTCCTTTTGATAAAAATAGTCAATATTCAAGTGTTTATTCAATCTTTATCTGCTGATATATCTTGTAATCACAAAAAACTTATTGTTAGAATTATTCTCCATTTAGCTCTTCATTGATTAATCCTTGTCAAAAGGGGTTGAAACAGTAAAAGTTTGTTTTGTCATTTAGAAGTGAAATGAGCTTTTTTGCATATAGCTTTCACTGGATAACTAATTTGGATGATGCTATTGAAGCTAAGCTATTTCCAGTTAAGTTTTTAGAATCACCGATGAGCAATGATGTCCCTACTTAATTCTTTCTGTTCTTTCATTTGGAACTTCTTTATGGAGCTTCTCTAGTTTATTTATTGCATGGACAATGGTTCAAATCTGATGTCTTTTCATCATGGACAAATTTCGATGGTAAAGTCTGAAGTGGGACTTTTATTGTTTTTGATTCACTACCTTTGATTCTGTGCGTTGGATGATTGTTATTTGATTAACACATGGAGTTAGGCAGATATTTAGATAAATTGCAACTGCTTTGTTTTTGTATTTTGATGTATCTGTGTTATATTCCTATGTCTGTACTCCATAGTCACAAATATAATATTTGTAGGATTTGCTCAAGTTAGTCACTGGAAGATGAAAGTTTTATGCTCAGGATTAGTTTTGATCTAACTTAAGACAAATATGCATAAAGGTATACATATACGTATAAATAAACATAAAGAGATAGGTTCTTCCCTTATTGGTTTGATGAGGCTTATTGGTATAGAGAGCTGTAGCGATTAACCCTTTCGCAGAGCTTATTTATAAACACAAGAACTACTTATTTCCGTTATGTGTTTGCCCATCATGTTGTTCTGAGTTGATTATTAAAATGGATAAATGATGAAACCAAAAGTGGATAACATTAAGAAAAGAAGAGCATCTGTGATGTTTCTGTTTACAAATGTATTGTTTGTTTGGCTCCAAAGGAATGAAAATTTTCTGGTAATGTCATTATACAGTTTACTGAAAAATTGCATGACCTCTCAAATACGCCAAATACTTGCCAAGGTGAAAATTCTAAAAGGTTTGCTGTTTTATGTAGAATTGTGCCGTTCGGAGTAACCAGAGAATGCTTAAAATCTAATATTATAGTTTTGATACAAACACATTTCAATTAAATTTAATGTTTATCTGATCCATGGTGTTGAAAATGTTCAGATCTTAATACTCGGGATCATGTTCTTATGAAGAGCGTGCTAGTGATTAACTTGGAAGTAAAAGATAATCATGAAGAAGCAGCCATCGGAGCACGACTTGCTTTGGAGCTGTGCCAAGAGGTGAGATTATCTGCTTCTAACTGGTCACACTTTTTTGGTCTGATTTTCTCTTATTTAACGAATTTAGATGGAAATCTAAATTGTTATGTACAGATCGAAGCAGTTGATTCGTGGGAAGAGTTGATAGATGAGATTATCGCTGTATTTGAGACTAAAAACAAACGGAAGCTCTTGTACAGTATCTCCTTCTATTGAAGATCAGCCTTGTCTGCATGTCTCAGGTTTACCTAACCTCTTATATACTATTGTTTTTCTAAACAATTCTGTAAAGTTATGACTTCTTTTTCTAATATAATCAGAAATTTTTGCTGCATTTTTACGGTTGAGATGATAATAGTTCCAGTCCTGGTTATGATTCTTTAATTGACGGCTTTGATCGTCGAACAGTTTTAGAAGTGATTGGTTTTTCCAAATGGTGCTTGCAAATATAAAATGGAATTCAAACCTTATCAAATAATTACATATTTATAGTGAAGTCATAAAATTTAATCTCTACAAGTTACCCTTCAAACTACACCTTTCTTCTAGTTAGAAGAGTTATTTTGAAGTTCTGCACACAACCCAAAAATGGAGCTATTATAAATGAAGGGAACCTTTTGTTCTGAACCTGAATATCTTTGCCCATTTCTGATTCTTGAGGGTTCCAAATCATCATATATGTGACAATATTCTTGTTTAATATCATCTCATCATAATAGAGTAATGACCATATATATATATATATATATATATAAAAGCTTATATATATATATAAGCTTCATACGCCTAACACTACATGTATATAAGCGTATGAATATATATGTATATAAGCTTCATACGCTTAACACTACATGTATATAAGCTTCATACGCTTATATATATATAAGCGTATGAAGCTTACATATGTATATAAGCTTCATACGCTTAAGAAACACTACATAATAACATACAAAGGAAGAAACAGAAGAAATTACATGTGATAGACTAATTAAGACTTGAATAAGATCTTGAGTGCCTCTGTATTAAGCTGAGTAAGATGAATCTCTTGAGGAAGAAGATGATAATTAATACTAAGATTCTCAAATATTTTCTTCAGTTCAAGAATCAGCTCCGAAATGCGAATATTCCGTTCACCGTAGTTCTGATAGTTAATAGTGTGTTGCACATATAAGGCCATTTTCAAATGATGAGATATGTCTATTTCTTTCACCACAACTGTGTGTTTTGGATTCCAATAGTTTGGTTTGCTTTCAATATACCTGCGCTCAAACAAACAAAATGTAAACAGTTATAACATATTATAAACAATCTATAAACATGACAAATAAACAAAAAGTAAACAGTTATAAACATATTATAAACAATCTATAAACATGACAAATAAACAAAATTAAACAGTTATAAACATATAATAAACAATTTATAAACAAAAGGAGGTGAAGGAAACATACAATTGAATGGCTTTCTTAAGAGCAACAATGGTGTCCATAGGAGTTGAAATATCAACAGAAAATTCAATTCCATCACCCATTTCTGGACTGCGGTAGAAGTTACTGATTGGCTTTGTCAATAAAACTGAATTTGGATAATATATTTTCTCCATATCATATCTTAAAAACACTGTTGTTAATATATTCATCTCTTCCACGATCATCTGTCCATTTATTTATTTTATAATTTTAATTTATTATAATAAATTAATTTTAAAAAAAATAAATAAATAAAATAAATAAATAAATAGAAAATTTTACCTGGACACCATCAACGACGCAACGATCACCAATATCAAAAGGGTGCATGATGAACACAAACACAATAGATTCAAACATAGTCTTACACATATTTTGAAAAACGACACCCAAAACGACAAGTTGTGTGCCCACAACTAATACGATTTTCAGGTTTGCCAATTCCATCACCAAAAGTGTCACCACTATTATTATTATCACCACAAATGCACTTGCTAGTTTGTGGAGTTGCTGCACTGCTGTTTTGGTGTCGTTTAGCGAATGTGCTAGTGATTTTCTTTCAAAATATGCTCGAACCTATGGAGAAAAAAACAAATCTCATAATCACTCCCCAATTGTCGTTTTTGTTTTGAGGCAATGTCGTTTTCAGGAAATTCCTTTATCCTTAATTTATTTCTACTAAATTATAACTTACCACCCAGTTTTTGAATGCAGATTTTGATATTCTTCCAGTCTCTAAGGCTCCTTCAAAGAGTGGAAATATGGTGTGGATTTCAATTCTGTTTAGAAACCGCCCAAGATCTTCTTCCTCAATAAACCTACCAACATCATCAACCATCAGTATACGCAATTTCAACTCATTATATCCAATTTTCTTTTCTCCAACAATGAATGCTAGTTACAGTCACTTAAGAAAATAAATATATTTACTCATTACTCTTATTTAACACAAATTTGACATTCGCAAACAATGAATGATATTTGTAGTTACAGTCATTTAGGTGATATTTTGATCGATAACTTTCTGGAAAATGAGCGTCTCAAATTTCCTGTGTAAGAAATCTAACTTTCGGTGATAACGAAATTAATTTAACACAAATAATACTTTTTGCGAAAAAAATAACTTTCATATTTTCTTTTTCTTTTTGTTGGTGATAGGTAAAGAAGTGTCTTATATAAAAGGGTCCCTGAGTTGTAACTTTCATCATGAGGTGAATTATGACACGTTTAGCAGGTTGACATTACAAGATGAAATCATGGTGTGGTCCTATAGTAAAGAAGTAAACATCTCCACATATCTTTGATTGGATTCTTGCTTTTTTCACCATCAATGGCGGAGCATTCAGCACTAACACTGTAACCCACAATAATACCCACATGCTATGCTACAGTCACTATGTTTATGGACCCATCTGTATATTTGGCAACCAGTATTTGTCGCTATTTAATGGTATCAAGAAACATCCTTCAAAGAAAAGCAAGTCACTAATACATTATTTGGGTATACTTGTTTATTGCTTCTTTTTGACTTTTAAAAAAGCCCATTAAAAAACTTCATTTACTTACATTTATAACCACTTAAAATTAAAAATTAAAACTAGTGCTGCAAATGAATCGAGCCGAGCCGAGCCGTTCGCTCGATAAAAACTCGACTTGAGGCTCGGATCAATAATAAACGAGCTTGAGCAAAAAATTTAGACTCGAGTAGCCGACTCGTGAACAGTTCGTTTAAAAAAACTCGCGAATAGCTCGTTTAATCGGTTCGCGAGCTCGTTAAATAAGCTCGCAAACCTATCAAAACTATCATTTTTTGTTTTTCTTTCACTGAGACTGTTATTTTCGTTAAATAAGCTCGCGAGCCTATCAAAACGATTAATCTCTTACAGCTTAATATAATTCATTATAACTAGTTATTAATTGAAACAGAATGACTTAAATTTGGACTAATAATAAGAACTAAAACAAAGAATTAAAACTGAGAAAAGAAAATCTTACTTGGCACCAGGTTTAGCAACATTTCTGAAGATGCGTTTAGCAGAGTTTCTTGCCTCCCATTCACTGGTAATCTCCGATTCCGCCTTCCCAAAATCATCAACAGTTTTCGAAATCGTCGAAAGCCCCGATGATTTCACATAGTTCATCAATCTTTTCACACTCCATGCTGAAACTTTCTGAAGACTTAACTTCTTAAGTTTCTCCAAATCCAATTTTCTTGAACTTGATCTTTTCGATTCTGATCTAAGCTCATTTCTTGCCTGATTTTTCAAACTCACCGGCAGCGAATATGACCGGAGATGCTGTCGCTTTTCTTCATCGTCCGTCACCACTGGTTCCTCCATCGGAGGACCGGAAAGAGTTTCAAGAATATAATGATGAAAAACACTTTCTTTCATCCTATCAAAGTACGTAGTTACATGGAAAGAAGAAGCCAAGGTTTTGACTAATGCAATCTTGATTAGCCAAATAATGGCAGCTAATAAAATTGCAACCAGAGCTTGAAAAACCTTCTTCAAGATCTTATTTTCACTCTGAATGTTTTGATTGAACATTAAAGTCCATGCAAGAAGAACAAGTCCCAACCAAATGCAGTTCTGTATGCTTTTTCTTAATCCATAAACAAAGTATAAAACTTTATCTCTTAGCATAAATTTTCTTTCAATAAAGAAAACTACAAATCCCATAACCCAACCTGAAACCAATCGTCCACAAAATGTAACCATCACCATTAAACACCATTTCCATATTTCAAGACCCCATTTACTCTTATTTTTAACTGATTTGATCGTAAGAGAACAAATTAAGAATGTTAATATTGTAAAAAACATTACCCATTCTATGTAAAGTCTCCATGGAAGCTTTTTTTTCTTCTTTTGGTACCTTTTAGGTTTCATTTCTTCATCATTAGCTTCACTACTGCTCCAACCATCGTCATCTTCATCATCATCATCGCTTTCATTTTCTTCATGATCTGATTTCTCTGTGATGGATTCAGTATATGAATACTTACTGTATTCAGTAAATCGAGATTTGGGTTTGGAAAAGCTTAGACGACGAAGGGATTTTCCTGGGGTTTGAGGTTTTTCTTCTTTGGTGCTATTGGGTTGGTTTGGTTTATCCATGATTACAATTACTTCAGACCTTGTTCCTTCCATCTCTCTGCTTCCTTCTTCTCTTGTTTGTTTTATGGACTCTCCAGTTGCGTATTTGGTAGAATGAACAAAGGTATTGTATTGGATATTTATACTTGAAATTATAGTGTTAAATTTATAATTTGAGATAAGTTCTGTTACAAGAATCAGCCAATAATATTTTTACACGTGTAAGAACCACTTACACCCATGATTAAATGGGTTGGTACAATTGGTTGGTGGGAATTGGTATCAAGTGTAAATATATCTTGACTTCCACACTTGTTGTGTCCAACTCCGAATTTAAAACTTTGCAACTATTTTCACTAGAAGATTCGTCCACCGTTACTAGGTTAACTTACTGTGTGCAACTATTTTCACTGGAAGATCGTCCACCGTTACTAGGTTAACTTACTGTGTGCAACTATTTTCATTCGAAGATTCGTCCACCGTTACTAGGTTAACTTACTTTGTGCAACTATTTTCACTGGAAGATTCGTCCATTGTTACTAGGTTAACTTACTGTGTGCAGCTATTTTCACTGGAAGATTCCTCCCGCATTACTAGGTTGATGATCCAATTTAGATCTATAATTGGGGCGAAATTTCTGTGCCACTGTCACGTCATATATCTTTGTACATGTGTATCTAATCCATAGGAGCAACTAAAAGATAAGAACTCTCCTCCCTTCCACTAATTTTGGAATCAATCAGTCCTTAACTCCAATTATATCAAACTTCAATTAGGGAAAAAAAAAACCTACAAGATCTAGGTTTAGATAACTATGTAAGGAATCACAGAATTGTCTACAATTTAAATTAAGTTTAGAAAGATATTGGGTTAGTAAATAACTCCATAAAAAGGTTATATTAATTTATAATTAATAGATAGGGTTATTTTTCTCTTTTTTTTTTTTAACGGAAAATGATCAAAACTAAATAGTCTTTTTCGTTAGGATCAGTGATAGCGACAACAGAAGCTAAATATATGAGTTCGCGACCAATAAAACTATCCAACCGATTATATTATTAATCAATACCACTTCGGAAACCCCTAATAAACACAGTATATGACCCTGGTGTGCAAGAAAATCAGCACACATATTTACCTCACGAAATACATGTTTCAAACTAACAACCTAACTCCTCATCAAAAGACCCTTAATGTTACTCAACTGGAGAGTGAACAATGAGCATGTTAAGAAGTATGATGAGCTTATAATTAAATGGGGCTCGAAAGTAAATAACATATATTGGAAATTAATAGGTAATACATAGCACAAAATTTTTAAAATATAGTAAATATCACATTAATTTAAATTTTAAAAATGCCTTATTTGAAAAAAAAAAATCAAAACATATTAATTTCTTTGGTCAATTATTTGGATAATGTCGAACCTCAACAGACCACCGCTAGACTTTTGTCGGACCGCAGTTGGACTTCTGCCTGACTGGTTATATGGTTAGGCTTGAGTGGAAAAAAATAAAATTTTGCAAAAATTGAGATTTAAACCCAAAACTTTTGGAAGTAACAAAATATATTTTTTCACTATACCACAAGTCAAATTATTACATAGAATTATAGATATGTCATACTCAACCAAACTTCCACCCAACTCACTCCTACTAGACTATTGCCGGACCACCATGGCCAGTCGCCTGAAATGAATAATATTTTTTAATTTATGTAAAAGAAATAAAATAAAGAAAATAAAAGAGGAATAGAAAAGTAAAAATAAAAAAAAAAAAAGTGTTATTTAGTACCTTTTTTTAAGTTTGTACTATTTAATAAACCAAACTTAAAAGCTATGCTATTTACTTACATTTCCCTAATTGTAATTAGGTGTAATCTTAGCATAAACCAATTAATTTTGTACAAGATAAAATTATCATTTATATACTTATAAGCCTACGTGTATGTAATCTTTGGCCACACCTCACAAGACTAAAGTTGATAGAAATACAAATTTGAGCTTATAATGAGGTGTGATCTTACTAAAAGCTAATTAATTCTGGGAAATTGTAATAAATATTAACTTTTTTTATACTTATTTTCATTTAATGTCACATATTTTGAAAATATTAAATAAATGTAAACTTTTTTAAAATATTAAATAAATATCACTATTTAGTTATTAGTAAATATGCAGATTTACTTTTATATATAAGTTTACATATTTACCAATATTTTAAATAGTAAATAATTTTCTGGTTTAGTGAGCGAATACCGTTGCCAAAGAAGATAGGATAGGAGTTTATTGGCAATTTATGTAAACCACTGTAAACATGATATAAATTTTATATAAACCCAGTTGTAAACTTATTAGATTTAGATAAACTTTTTGCCCCATTGTTGTAATTTTTTATTTGGTTTATTTAATGTTAGAACTTCTTTATTTTCTCAAGAAAAATAAATTGTTAAATCCACTCTTGCAAAACACACACATAATAGATTCCTGGAATCTTGAATATATGTATCAAAATTATTAGTTCAAAAACGTCTATTTGCATCACACTTTAAGCTTCATTTGCATATTTTTTAGCGTGACACATTTATTAGGGATGAAAATGAGACTAGAATCATTTGCATCAGCTGTCGAACGACGCAAAACGAAGGATATTTACACCGGCTTTTATTAAAGTGCAACGCAAATACAAACCCAACTAAAGTGGAAGACAAGAGTCTAATGAATGGTGTATACACAGAGTTCCAGAAATAACTCGCAAGATAAAACCATCTTCTTATACTCCTCAGTCAGTTTCAATTGGTCCTCTACACCATGGCACTAATGACACTCTAAGAAAGATGGAAAATGAGAAGAGATGGCAACAAGATTTTGTGAAAGGAAGAAACTGAAAGTGGGGTTAGAGGAACTCAGAAGTCGAATTAAATACGAAGAAAGGAGAATTCGGAATTGTTATGCAGACAAGATTGATCTTGATAGCGATTCGTTCGTAAGTATGGTTCTCTTGGATGCTACCTTTATCATTGAGCTTTTCTTGAAATTAAACGATGGTAATAATGTTTGTGCCAATAAGAAACCTCATAATTGGTGGTTCACATCACTAATTCGCGAGTATTTCAAGACTCCATGAGAGGTGCTTCTACAATTGCAGCAGTAGTGCTTCTTGTCCTTACTTTTATACAAACTACATGTCCTCTTATTGAGTTGAATAGCTAGAGGTCCATGCTTTGTTATAACTCAAATGTTAGCTTAGCTCAGCAATTCAATCCTCTGTGTGTTATTACTTTTTTATGAATCAAGCTTGGATGTTTTTGTAGGCTGTGTGACTCAGATCTTTGCCCAAATCCGAAGATTGTAGGCCAGAATGATCTGCTCTCTACAAATGATGCCTGCGTTTTATTTGTTGTTGCTTGCTTTTTATACCTCTAAGTCAGAATGGAAACCTCATTCGTTTGGAGCTCTTCTGTTACGTCTGACTTGTGTTGCTTGACCTAGTTATAAATACTGTTATGATAAGTTTTGAAGGGTAATTCTAGAAGGGTTGTTGTTTTCTCTGAACAGTTTTCGGTTTTATTCTTTCATCTTCTCTCTTTCTCGGTTTTGTATTGATTCTTCTTCTCTTTATAATTTCTTGAACTTTACTGCTGTAAAATTGCTGTGTATAGAAGTGATTGTTAGAATCTCTGTGTGTTTACTTGAGATTTTGTAGGAGAGAGATAATCTGAGGGATCTTCCTCTTAAGATTTGTAAACTGTACTAGTTTTTTTAATAAGACGAAGGTACTCTGGTTGTTCTCTCCTTGAACGTAGCCTTAGGCCTTACTGTGTGTAGTAATCTCACATTAAATTTAGTTAAGAAATAACAATTTATCTTTCTATTCTTTATTCTTTGTTTTAATTTTAAAAAATAAAAATAATTATACGTTCGCATGTGTCGAAACAGGTACTTCACATTGGTGTCGAACCATGTATCAACTACCCTTTTCTTTATATACATGCAGTTTGCATATAATCAGTAGTTCATTGCAATACACCTTATGGCTTTCATGGGGATTCTCTCTACCTCAATCTTCTTCACATCTTTAGCTCTAATTTTCTCTCTGCTACTCCTAATCCAAATCATTAAAAAGAAAATTCAAAGAAAAAATGTGTATCATCCTGTTGTTGGCATATTTTTTCAGTACCTTCTTAATGGCAAGAAATTGCATGATTTTTTTACTCATCTTGCAGCAAAACACAAGACCTTCAGAATTCTTAGCCCTTTCAGACATGAAATTTTTACAGCAGACCCACTTATTGTTGAATACATTCTAAAAACCAACTTTAAGAATTATGGGAAGGTATTAATCTATCCAATAAGTTATTTTCTGTAATTTATTATGTTCTGCAAATGCTTACTTTAATTATGCAGGGACACTATAATTCTAGCATTTTGAAGGATATGGTAGGTGAAGGAATTTTCGCTGTTGATGGTGAAAAGTGGCTCCAGCAAAGGAAGATTTCAAGCTATGAGTTCTCTTCAAAGATGATGAAAGATTATCACTTTGCAGCCTTAAAAAAGAATGCAGCAAAGCTTGCAAATGTAGTTTCCGACGCAGCGAAATCGAATAGATCAATAGATATACAGGATCTGTTTATGAAATCTATATTAGATTCCATACTAGAGATTGCATTCGGAGTTGAATTCGACACTTTGGGTGGTTCAAATGAGGAAGCAACTGAATTTAGCAAAGCTTTTGATGATGCAAATATGTCCATCTTAAGGAGATATGGTGATATTTTATGGAGAATAAAGAAGTTCCTAAATATTGGATGCGAGGCTTCATTAAAGAAAAATATGAAACTAGTGGATGATTTTGTGTCTAAACTAATCATCACTAAAATTGAACAGATGAACAGTTTGGAAGATGATTTCTTGGTAAGCCACAATCATGAAGTTCAGTAATTACCCAGTAATGTTATATATTTTCTTGCTTTGAACTTTGATTTTGTTGCAGAAAAGGAAGGAAGAAGACATGATATCAAGGCTAATACAAGTAACAGGAACTGATTCAATAAATCTACGAGATATGATTTTGAATTTCATAGTTGCCGTAAAAGATACATCATCTGTTACTCTCTCTTGGTTCATTTACATGCTCTGCAAAAACCCATCTGTTCAGGCTAAAATTGCAGATGAATTAAAACAAGTGATTCAAATTCAAGAACCCACAAATTTCTCGGATTTTGCAGACACCATTACTGAAAAATCTTTAGAAAAGATGAACTATCTCCATGCAGCAATAACCGAAACTCTCAGGCTCTATCCAGCTGTGCCGTTGGTATAATTAGTACTTGTTCTATAGTTCAGTATGAAATTTAGAATTATCTGCTGTGAGTTTTAATGTTTTTTGACAGAATGCAAAG
Source organism: Croton setiger (assembly GCA_948099555.1). Classification (NCBI taxonomy): domain Eukaryota; kingdom Viridiplantae; phylum Streptophyta; class Magnoliopsida; order Malpighiales; family Euphorbiaceae; genus Croton; species Croton setiger. The sequence goes on from CANUEY010655316.1 coordinate 23,719, forward strand.
GCTTGCTTTTCCGACGATGTGTTGCCGGACGGATTTAGTGTGAAGAAAGGAGACATGGTGGTATACTTACCTTACGCAATGGGTAGAATGAAATTCTTGTGGGGTGATGATGCTGAAGAATATAAGCCGGAAAGATGGCTGAATAATGATGGTTTGGTACGCCGTGAAAGCCCTTTCAAGTTTACAGCTTTTCAGGTTAGATAATGGATTATAATTGAACCCTCTTTTTTTAACGTTATAAGATGAATTTCTAAAGCTTAAAAGTCAGCTTCTGATGATCACAGGCCGGGCCGCGAATATGCGTTGGCAAAGAATTTGCTTATAAGCAGATGAAGATGTTCTCAGCTGTCTTATTGAGCTATTTTAGCTTCAAACTTTACGACGAAAAGGAAACTGTGCATTATAGGACTATGATTACTCTTCATATCAATAATGGCCTTCATGTTCGTGCCATCGCTAGATCAAATTAAGTAACTTATTACTATGTTTGCCTCTTCTAAAATTGTGCTTCTAAGCTACTTATTATACCTGATACCAAATGCCGTAGTACCGGTACAAGCTTTAAATTCTGTCTTTTTTTTTTTGCTTTGAAAATGAAATGTACAAGCTTTTAAATTCATTTATGAATTTAGTTCCTTATATAATAGATTGAAGACGACAAGATAGCTATTAATGTTTATATTGGCTGGCTTTACCATTTTTAGTAATATTTCTACCAAGTGAAAATTTTGAAATAATTTGATTCATGAACTCAAGTAATTAGCTTGTGAAACATGATAGCATCTCATAACGGTAGATTAATTAACTTGGGAACATAATAGCGTCTCTCAACGCTAGACTAGTTAGCTTAAAAACATGATAACGTCTCGTAACGTTAGACCAATTAGCTTGAAAACATGATAGTGTCTCATAACGGTAGATTAATTAACTTGAGAACATGATAGCGTCTCTTAACGCTAGACCAGATAGCTTAAAAACATGATAACGTCTCGTAACATTAGACCAATTAGCTTGAAAACATGATTGTGTCTCGTAACGTTAGACCAATTAACTTGAAAACATGATAGCGTCTCATAACGCTAGACCAATTAGCTTGAAAACATGATAATGTCTCGTAACGCTAGACCAATTAACTTGAAAACATGATAGCGTCTCATAACGTTAGACCAATTAACTTAAAAACATAATAGCGTCTCATAACATTAGACCAATTAACTTGAAAACATGATAATGTCTCGTAATGCTAGATCAAAAAACTTATTAAAGAACTAAGAAGTTATAGAATTATTGAATTTGATTATATTTAAACTAACATTGGATGCTCTAAGGGATACTATCCGATTGCCCATTTTAAGGGACTTCTAATTTTGCTCTTCTGTGGGAAAAAAAAAAAAATCTCAAACTGCAATTTTCCTTTTCTTGCCCACTTGGGCTTGTAAAAATAACTAAACAAATTTGGAGATTTGACATAAAGAGTCTACTTATAATTATATAGATATTAAAAAGAGTCCCTTAAAAAATCAGCATATTTCAAATTAGCCACTTTTATTCTTAAATTAGTCACTTTTTAATATTTATATGCTAAACTACCCATAAACCAAAGTGAAACCCTATATTTTATAAAAATCATACATGAATCCTGTATTTTATATAAATGATAGTTTGCCTCCTGTATTTTAGGAAAATTACAGTTTGATCCATATATTTTAATTAAATTACAATTTGACCCTTAAAATTTATAATAATTACCGTTTGACCCTTACGAAAATTATAGTTTGACCTTGTTTTTAGGTACTTAGTGTGTAATAGAAAGGGCAAACATGTATTTTTACCATGCATATGCATCTTACAGCAACTTTTCTCAGATTCAAGAGCCCATGAATTGAGTTGAAACTTAAAAGCAGATTTTGCAGAAGCTTTTAACTGTAAAAGAGCTTATCTTTCTTGTTCAATGCAACAACTGGTTCTTTGGATTTGGAGAACCCAAAAGATTAGCCCACAAATATTAACCACCGCCCCACATCCATTTCTGAAGAGATTACAAAAGAAATCAACAAATCATAGAAGAAGAAAATCTATAATTGTTCTAGTATGGAGTTCATTCATATACAAGGTCTAAGAGTGACTGGAAACTTACTAGTCAAAGTCAACTTTTAAGTCAATTTTACAGCTTTTTGCATGGCTTTTTTCATACGGTCCTGGAGAAATGTTAATGGTGGTACTTTTAAGTCAATTTTACACTAGTTAATTGCATAGCTATTAGCCATTAACAATTTATATAACACTGTGCGATCTTCTCGAGGTGCGGTTAGCTGCATTGGATTCATCTCGACGTCAGCTTTCCACCGTCAGCTTTAAGTATAATAGAAATACAAGATAAAAATTTCACAACTTTTCATTACACAGACATCACAATGTGTGATGGTGAGGACTTTTGAATCCTCAACTTGTTACATGCATTTGTAATATTCCAATTTCTAACATATAATCAAAATCCAAACAAAATAACCCAAAAACCAAAAAAAAAAAAAATTAAATGACAAGAATATATGAATGCCTTATCAGAACACTATTCTTTAATAGAACTATGTTATTGTGTAGCTAATTTGAATTGAACATCTTGCTTCTATTGATTAATTTAATTACCTTTTTTTTCCATAATTGTATTTAACTTACTTGCTGATATGATATGGTGTCTCTACTCCGGACCGCAATTACACATCGATTCAAGAGACTACCGCCGGTGGTTCTGGGATTTTTCTATTTCTGTTGTCATCTTGAACTCCGGTTTGAAGAATACCAGATCTTTTTCTGGCAAACCAGTATCTTTTCCTTCTCAACACCGTATTCGGTATCTTCTTTCCTGCAGCCCCACCTCATTCCTTTTGCAATTGTAGCAATGGCATCCACGAAATAACTCGATTCCCGTATCAGAGCAAAACCATTTGGCCGGAGGATCCGATCCATTTCCAAGAGAACATACTTCATGTCACATCTGCATAATCACCAAAATTATTTGAATCAAATTGTATAATTAACCTACTTTTAATTTTATGTTAAGATAGATTATGAACATGACTAGCTTCACCCATAAAGTAACCTAATTTTAAAAGTGGGTTTATGGAATTAATCATTGAAATGCATAAATTCTCTTATCTAGTGGAATCCAGGGTAGCCCCTAAGCAAGTAGGCAAAAAATTCACTGCTGCAAAGTGTTTAGGTGTAATTTTCAAGATCCCAGTGCACATTTTATAAGAAAAGCCAGATTTTGAAGGCCTGGTTACTGAAACTATAGCCAGGCCAGGCTACATAACATGTTAGGTCCGAATAAAACAAGAAAGCTGACTCAAATGACCTGCATATCTGTTAAGGTCTGGTAACTATGAGAGTCATTTGTCCCGGGTCATGGTTGGATAGTAAAGGTGGGTAATTGACATTATGGTTCCTCAGATTTTCCAAGCAGAACTGTGTCATCCCCTATGAGGCATTTTAGACCACTATGTCATGAGGACCCATATCAAGCCGAAAACAAGTTATTTTAATTGGAGATATCAATCATTAGGCGTAACACCGAACCGAAGAACATTTGATAACAAAAAATACCAAGCAAATGTAACTCATGCAAGCACATTAGAACATATAATCAAAGCTATTCCGTGAAAAAGCATTCGAAGCTAAGTATAATTTCTTACCTGTGGCTCTCAGCAGTAAAAAGGCCATCAAGGTGAAGGAGGTCATATGTTCGAGGATATGTTGAGAAAGCTTCGCACCTACAAAAGAACAAAGAGACAAATCAAATAAAACACTCACCTATCACTATATAAATGATCAAGAGTCATGGAGAGTTCATTGCAGCAATGTTGTTCATACAGAATTAGACATTTAAAAAAACAGAACAGAATTAAAATTACCAGTCATGGTAGGTTCCAACAAGACCTCGGTCATAGACAACAGGGAGTGTGTTCGCAGCATATGAAGACACAACATTCATGACCCACAAGGGATCATCAATAACAGCAGCAGCAAAACCTCCATACATTGTATTCATGTCCATCACATTTCTTATCTTGTCCGTCCCAAGTGCTGGAAGCAACTGCTTGTAGTGCTTTGCCCGCACCTTCCATTTGCTTACATCATGCTTGAAAGCATTGGCACTCCCACCAGGAGACTCCGAAATACGTTCAGGAGTAACATGCAGCCGTTTTGGCCACTTTGGAATGGATTCTAGAGCTGAATTCTTAAGTTTTGGGCTGGGAACAAGAACACAAGAACGAAGTGGAGTATACCATGCAGAATCTGGTTCAAGGCTGTCATCACATTTTGGTGGGTAGGCATCTGGTACGGCAAGTTTGCTATAGCAACTATTATCTGAGGCTTTTTGCCACACAGCAATGTCATCCTTCTTGTTGTACAATTTGAAACACATTGAAGTAAGAAGTTCTTGCAACTTTTCATAGTCTGACTTCTGTTCCTCTATTGTGGTGTTCCACCCTCGCCAACGGTTTTCATAGTTAACAGGAGGACCAGACAAGACCCAGAAGCCACCAGGACGGAGAATGCGGTGAATTTCTAGGAGATAAATTCCACCTGAAAAAAAAAAAAATCCCATCATTGTAAGCCAGAAAATTAATTGGGACCCCATCAAAAATTTAGTCTTTAATGAGAGAAAACAAAAGACTTGCTAAAGCAATGTGCTATCAATTAGAACAACTTCCAAGAATTAGAACTGATCTAAATGGAATAAGAATAAAAAATATTTAATAGTTGCAGTAACCTGACCGCGTTATTTCTTTATCTTTCTATATTCATGTTCATGAATTACTGCAATAACCCAGTTGAAGTAAAATGTTTATCCAATTATCCAAGTAATAATCAATTACCATATTCAGTCCATGGAATAAGGCATCTTGAGCAATGAGCCATATCGAATGAGCCAGAGGGAAAAGGAAGGCGCTGTGTGGAAATGATGCCAAGGATTGCAGGAATTCCACGTTCCAATGCAAACTGGACTTGAGCTTCATGATTGTCTCTTGGTGCAAGAGAAAGAGTTAGAATTCCTCTATCCAACAGATCACCACCCCAACTTGCAACCTAGATATAAACATACATTATCGCATAAATTAAGTACAGAAACCAGATAAAATACGAGGATTATACTTCAAGCAATGAGAATTTCAACAGAAAAAAGACTGGTATATTCCGACATAACCAATTCCAGTCAAAGGAGGTAAAATTAGAACAGAACTCACCCCACACCCAGTATCAATAGCAGTTCGAATAGTTCCATCTTTCATTTCTGGAATCAGATCTTCCATCAGATCTACATAGGCACCCACACCTCTAGGAAACATAGTACCTCCACCAGGAAAGAGGAATTTATCCCCTTCTTTTCTCAGCCAATTCTGATTAGATTTCTGCTTATTAATCCAATCATATGGCACATTTCTGAAACCAGATCCACAATAAAGAAAAAATTAGCAAAAGGCAGAAATTTCAAGCACAACAACTAAAGCTAACAAGTCCTTCAAATAAAACCAATAGATACAAAATGCAAAGCACGTTAATTTTTACCTGTACCAACATTGATCCCTGCTCTTTGGCCATTTGATTGGTGACTTGTACCCATCTGGTGGTGGAACCAAACATTCCTTCCTTTCAAATGGAGGCGGACAGTGACGTTCCATGAGAGTAAGCCGCTGATATCCATACTTCTTCCACCTCTGCACAATGGCATAAATTATCAATAATGCAATTCCAACTCTAACAGATCATAAATAAACTATTGAAGCAATATATAACTGAGTAATACCCTAGGATCTGTGCATGGAGTGTAGTCTTGGTAGTCACTACTGCATTCAGGGAAGGCAACTGACTTAATTTGGAGAGGATTGACAGCAGGTTCCTTTGGGGACGGAACTATCTTAACATCTCGAGCCTGAATTAATTTTTTCTCAGAGCCAAAAATTCCACCAAGGTAGAAGGAAAACCCACATAGTATAACAACCAATATTGCCATGGAAACAGCCCGGGACCTCTTCTCATTTGAAGGAAACGGTTTTCCATCTTTATGCTTCATGATTCTAAACAAAAATAATTATCTGCCAAATATGCAAGGAGTAAGTAACATATACTGGTAAAAATACTAATAGAACTAATCAAAAAAGAGATTATACTATTATATCTCATGATCTTAGCACAATATATCATTTACTCAATTAAAGTTTCACATATCAGCAACAATTGCAATAAATATCATCTCATAAAAAAAAAAAAAAAAAAAAAAAAAAAATTGAAGACTAAAGGAAATTCACAACTCTAAAAGCTTCCATTGCCATACCTTAGCTGTGACCAAAACAAGAAATAAAACTAAATTAACTAACTAAATCTAGCATCCATTTTCCCAAAATTGGATAGATCCAATAAAACAAAGAAAAGATGAAAACTTTTAAACTGGGGAAGTGTACAAAAACTGAAATATGAAAAGGATAGGATGCAGATCAAAGGAAAAACCTCAAATTTCTGAGATAGATCCTACCACTTCTTTAGCTTACAATGATAAAATGCTTCAGCTAATGGGAAAAGCTAAATGATCTACTGTGGCAAATCAAATAAGTATAAAGTAGAGAAACCAAAGGGATTTGGTAGAGAGGCAAAGGCAATAGTCAAACAAATTAGCTGGTTCACCATTAAAAACTACATGGTGGGGAAGTAAAACAAGATCTGATAGCAACTACCGACACACAGTTTAACTTTCCATGTTAGTTTTCTTTTCCCCCCTTATATATATCCACTATCCTCACATGGCAATGGGACCCAACTCCATGAAAACCCTGCCGTCCTACTTCTCTTTATCTCTCTCTCTCTCCCCCCATTACACCACCAGAGTCATAAAGGCAAAAAAGAAAAAACAATAAATCTAAGGAATTTTAATAATTTCCTTGAAACCCAAGAAAAAAAGGTTCCATGATTAGCTCTTTTTCCTTAGTTCTCGTACACCATCATCAAGAAACATGTAAAAACGACAATACAAAATCATCAACGCAATTTAAGGGAAATAAAAAGCAAAAAAGTATTACATACCAAAACAGAGAAGCAGCTAAAAAGGTAAACAGAGGAAAACAAAAGAAAGAATGCAATTGAATTGATGAACATAACAATAGAAATTGGGAATTTCTGAAAAATAAGTTTGAATCAAAAATACCCATTTGCTCATTTCCACAACAGAAACAATCTGAGTGTCTAAAAATAGCAAATTTGCAAAAAAATAAAAGAGATGCGTCACCAGTAAAAAATTAAAAAGTGCAGATCTGCAAAGCGAAAGAAGAAAAAGAAAAGTCTAGAATTGATAGATGCAGTAATGATGATAATGTTAACAGAACATAACAATCAAAAGGACAGATCTGTCAGAAAGAAAGAGAAAGAAGGTAAGGTACACCAGAATAAGCTCAACACAGCATAACAGCAACCTAACAACAGCAAGAAGCTATAAATTCCAGTAATGTCAAATTGTACCTTTCTTCTTCTGCACTGAATTTTCTCTATAGATAGATATATTTACTCTAAATTATTCAAGAACAAATGAAAAACTATACATATATATTTATATACCCCTCTCAAAAGGAAAAGAGAATGAGAGGGGAGAAGGAAGAAGGGAAAAAATAGGACAAGAAGTAGTAAGAAATGAGATAGAGAGAGATATTCTTCATCATCTCCCTTACTGGAGCTTAAATAAGGTTTACTGCTCTTCTGGTTTTTGCTTAGCTGTACTTTGCCTCATTCTTTTCACTCACTATGCATACTTTTTTTTTTTTTTGTTATTACATGATATAATTACCATTTGGTCCCTATAAAATTATACATTACTGTTAAAATCTTTGTTTTTAGAATAATATTAAAATCCTTCTTTTAAATTAATTTTTTTTAATTCAACAAAAAAATTTAACTCATGAATTATGTTATAATTATGGTCTTTACCCATCAACATAATAATTATGATCTTTATCCATCAACATACGTTCGGATAAAAATTCGAATTCACGACCCGACAGATTAGATTCTCGAATTCTGAAATTATTAATTTTTTACAAAATTAAAAAAAAATTAGTGGGTGATCAATTTATTATTAACTTTATTAAATTTTGTTAATTATTATATTTTAGATATTTTATGATCACTTAAACTAACTGTTTAACTTTTATAGTGGAGACTGTTGTTTACTGCATAATGTTAGTTTTGAATATTTAGATCCTAAAGACTTCCTATTATTGTTATTTAGGAGAGAGCATTCAAACCAATCAAATCAAATCAAACCAAACCAAATTTAATCGGTTCATTTAAATTCGATTTTAAAATATATTTAATAATTAATTAGTGTCGGTATAATTTAATTTGATTAACCAATTAAAAAACGAAAAAAAAATCTCAAAACTATCGTAAAAAATTGATTAATCCTTATATATGAATAAGTGAAACTTAAATAGCAACCATTCAAAAACTAAATCGAATCGAATTGGTTAAACCTTAGTGTCTAGCATATAGAAGGTTGGAGGTGGGTTTTCATGAAATTATACCTACTTAAAAAATCAAATCAATGTATATCAATTAACAAATAGGGGTGAGCAGAGTTCATTTAGAACCGAAACTGAACCAAAATCAAATCGAAATTTTCGGTTCGGTTAACAAAAATTTTAATAATTTTTTATTTTCAATTCGGTTAACCGAAAAAATCGGTTCGATTTTCAGTTATTACTTCTGAAATTTTCAGTTTTTTTTTAATCGAAACACCGAATTTCAATAATCTAAAACGGCGTCGTTTTGGAAATCCCTTTTTTTTCCTCATCTCTTTCTTTTTTCTACTTCGATTTCGATTAACCGATTTACACAACCCTTTCATAACAGGTTTTCAAAAATTCGGTTAACCGATCGGTTACTTAGTTTCATTTTCGGTTAACCGAAAATTTTGGTTTCGATTTTCAATTAACCGTAAAAATTCGGTTTTGATTACTCATTTAGGCATTCGGTTAACCGAAAACCGAATGGTTCCGTTTGGTTTCGATTCGATTAACCGATTTGCTCAGCCCTATCAACAACGATCCAAGAATCGAATTGGGTCGGTCAGATTCGGTATTTTTAGTAAAAATCGAACTCTCCTCGCCCCTAATTACTATGAATGTTCTACCTAATTCTTCCAACTTGTGTTTTACATTGTTACATGGGGTGAAATTGATTAAAGATGCAGAAAAAAAAAAGTGAGAGTGGGAGAGTTGAATGATTAGCAATGTTAATCATTATTTAACTTATATTACACGCACAAATAGGTATTATGATTATGATTATTACTACTCTAATGCTCAACATAATAATGGCCTCTCACATTTTTCTCTCCTTGTCTCGTGCTTCTTTTAGCTTCTATTTAACTTAATTGCTTCTAAATTAATACTAATTATTATTTTTCTAAATTAAAAATAAAAACCTAATAAAGAGGTGCAATTTTTGTTCATTTAAACTTAGCAAAAATAATAATATAAATTTTATTTTTTTATTTTATTTTTTCAAACTTTAAATATCCATAAATATGCCAAAAAAATAAATTTTAAAAATGAAGTAAGCAAAATACTTATAAGTAAAGAAAATTTCTTGTAACGCATCACCTTGTTAGGATTTGTTCGGTAAAATTTGTTGTGGATAACGTTTAGCTATTTTTAGTAGTTAAACTCTTTGTATTAAACTATTTATAAAATATTAAAGTAAAAAATTTAAAACTATCATTTTTTATAAAACGTTAGATAAATAATTAAAAAATATTTTATCAATGAAAAAAATTCAAAATTTTTCCCTTAAATATAAATAAAAATCCTTAATTAGAATATTTTGTTTAAGGAATTGAACTATATAATATAATAATTATTAAATTACCATTATACTGAATGAGTATTATAAAACTCGTCTCTGCATCAAACCCACAACGGATTTTTAACGGATTTTTTATTAAAATCTATATTCGTCCCATATATTTTTGAATCGGATAAAATATGCTCCATGCGGATTGGATAAACGCGGATTTTCGACGAGTTGGGTAAAATGTGCAATCCTACTAACTATATAGAATTGGTCAAAATCTATATACTAATAACGAACAAGATGAGGAGTTGGCAGCACATCACAATATAAGATTCACATTTTCTTTCCTCAATTTACAAGTCATTGACTTGTTTAATTATTTATACATTCTTTTTTTTTTAATTGAAAAATGTAAATATTTATATATTTATTCAGACTTTATTGTTGCATATTCATGTAGTTGTCGGTCCAATACGGTGATTTACTTAATGTTTCTTTTAATAAGAATTTTTCTTTTTTTTTTTCCTTTTTTCAGAATCTTTATTAAGATTAAAATAATAAATAATATTATGAGCTGAAAATAAAAATAATGTTCTCATAAATCTAATTATTATTGAAATATATATATTTTTTACTCTTTAATTTTGAAGAAAAATTATTGATTAACATTTAATTATTATTATGAACCAAACTTGTTAATACAGAGGCATAGTTTGAATTTCCAGTAAATATAATTGTAGAAAATTTATTTGTTAGGAAATGAAAATAGGAAAAAAAATTATTTAATTTGTTTGTTGAATTCTTAAGAATTGAATTATTTAATAAAATATAATATTAAAATATTTTAAATATCCATATAATAAATACTCAACTTCTTCTTTGCATTTTCTATTTTATTTCTCTTTTAAAAAAACTGCTATTTTCATTTTCTCACTCAAATGGAATTAAATATTATATTTTTAAATATTAATTAAATATGTGTATATAAAATCCTCCTTGCGGTATATACACAGAGAGTAATAAATAATAGTCAAATAGTACGACGTAGTTTAAGTCGAAACGAAAGGCATGTATATGACAAACGACAAGGACTTCTCCAATAAAGAATATTGTCAGAAGGCTCCCAATATTATGTCATGTGTGTCGGTGCATTTTTATATTCCTTTACATTTTCTTTCCCAATTACTATAAAAGTCCCTAAACTTTATTTTAAGTCCTTACTATTTATATATTATTACTAAAAGTCTTAAAAAAAAAAAGTGCTATTTTGGTCATTTCGTGAGTAATTATATAACTTACATTTATAAATAGGAGTTATAAAAGATTAGGTACAATTGGCAAAAAAAAAATTTGTAACCTGTAATTTTTTCTCTTTTGAGCAATACTTTCGGTATTTTAAAATATGACTATATTTAAAGTCGTTCAACAGTTTCAGACTAAATCGGAGCATCACAAATCAATACACTAAGCGGTAAAGAGCAGGCTTCAAAGTTTACTTCATGCCCGAACCAGATATTAAACTTCTAACCCTATATATATATATTATATTATATTATATTATATTATATTATATTATATTATATTATACTGGTCTTTTATTTTTTTTTTAAATGTATGTATGTCGCATGTCAATACTGGTATTAAATGGAAATTGTATTTATTTTTATTTTAAGTAATTTTTATATTTTTAAAATTATTTAATTTATGCATACTTTATAATTATATTTTTATTTTTGAAAAAAAATATATTTTATAGTTATTGTTATATGAAAAACATAAATTTTTATTCTGCTTATATATTCATGAAAATTAATTAAATTTTAACCACTATGAAATAAAATGTATGTATAGCTAAATATTGAATTTTTTAAATTATACATACTTAATTTATCATGTATATAATCAATTACATATTTATAATTATTATTCATATTTTTCTCTGAAGGTAGCGTGCGCTACCATGCATGTTTGCTTCTGGAAAGATTGTGACCATGTAGCGTGGATTAACATCCTCTTTGAGAGTTTTTTAGACAGAAAATGACAGGGTAACATACACTACTAGCTGTATCCATGTGCTCTATTTTACTAACTTCATCTGTTCTTAGCAAAATTTCAAATATCACAAATCAATATATACATTTCTTTCATCCATATCAGTTCAAACAACTCTACTGGTAATATATTAACTCAACAGTTCATCAGACACAACGATTCAATAAAAACATACAACAAATTTAATTTCACACATTATATTAAAGTTAAAGTATTAAACCTCAAATTCAAGCTTCATAGCTGCAATTCTAATTTTCTTTCTCCTTCTCCTTTGAACTTACTTCACCTACAGAAATTATTATCTTAGAAATTTCTTTTCTTAACTATAATGAATGAAAATGATAAAAATAAATTTATTAAGTTATATATATATATATATATATATATATATATATATATATATATATGCTTAATGATGGATAATCCTTGATCAATTTGATGATTTGTTGAAGAAAATTGATGATAAAGATGAAGAAAATGATGAACATCATAAAAGGAAATGAAGAAAAGATGAAGAATTGAGAGAGAATGAAGGAACCTTGGTGGGGTTTATGTTTCTCACTCTATTTTTATTAAAAAATATTTATTTGGTGTCTAATATCTGATTATTATCTATTTGACATTTTAATTTTATTATTTACTTCAATTAGGTCCTATTTTTATTAATTATTCACTTACACTCTTTTCTAGCCCACTTATGACTTAAATTGTTTGAACCGACCTTGATTTGATCTAAACAGACAGAATAATCTAAATGCAACAACTAAATTACTAGGATGTTACATGTCGACTCCACCAATTCAAAATCGAAAACTTTGAACCTGTAATATTTTCACTAAACTCGAAAGCAGTGATTAAATAATTATCAAATTCAGTAATTGATGTAGCACCCCTCGGTCTTTTTTCCCGACTTAGTATTCGGATGCTTTCATTGATCCGGACGCATCACTAATATCACTTGCAGAAGTGCTAGTAGAAGAACCAATTATGGTTGCAAATTCATTAAATATTGTATAGCATAATTCATTAAATCCAACTCTAGGGTTTCAAACTCTCCTTGGACTTCCGGAGTCCAAATATCGATTCATTCTCCAAGAAAATGAGGATATTCTATCGTAGATGAATCTTGGATGATGGATGTAAAGATGTAGCTTGAATTGTTTTTCTATATGCTCTCATTGAAGAACTAATAGTTTTTCGACCACCTTCTATTGTTTTAGAAAATTAAAAATTGATTTAAGTGAGAGGATGGAAAAAATTGAAGAACACAAATTAGAAAGACAAATCAATAACTTTGATAATTGATATTTAAGCGAGAGGGTGGAAAAAAAAATTGAAGAACACAAATTACAATTATGAGAGGATGAGTAGTAGTAGTAGTAGAGATTAAAGAGAATAGAGTTGTGTAATTTAAAGAAATCAAATTATTTCTTATTTATAGATGCTCGTAAATCTTGAATTTCATAAAATAACCCTAAAACTAGCTATTTATGACTTTTTTTTTGTTAGAATGAGTATTTTTGTCAAAATTTGGACCCAATTAATGGATATTAACTGCTAGAATTGTGTTGAACTGTCGATTCTAACCGTGCAGAACCACTTATTCTAGTCATTAGAACCGCTGGTTCCACTAACATTTCAAAATGTTCCAAAACCGTTTAGAACCGACGATTCTACCCACCAGTTCTTGCTCCCTAATTCAAAAACAGTTACAGTTTTAAATTTTTAGAAATCAGAACCAAATCGTATTGCTACGCTTTCGATTTTAGTTATTTATAGTTTCGGTTTTGGTTTTTAACAGTTTCAAATCGACGGTTCTACCAGTTTGAACCGATTTTTTTGTCACCTATGTAGTAATTGATTTAAACTAGGAAAACAAAAGCACTGAATTAATTACATGATCATAATTCATAGGACGAAAAAATCGGGTGAAGAATAAGCTAAAAATTAAGATCCATCAACATCAAAAAAACAAAAAAAAAGCAAAATTCAATGAAATCACATGGGGGTTAAGATCAAGAGGAAATTAAAACACTGTCTAATCAGCTATGGCGGTGCTACGGCTAATTTTATGAGTAAGAAAGAAAGAAGAAGACACATAAATATCATCAAATAATACAAAATAAATAAATAAATAAATAATTTTAAGACAATAGAACAAGAAGAGCTGTCTTATTTTATAAAAAAATTAATGTAAGATGTTGATGTTGGGAAAGGAAATTAGTTAGAGGAATAAGATAGAAGCAATCACATGACATGAAGCATTTAAGCAATGACCCACTCACATGCATCCCTTTCTAATCATCACTTCCCCACATCTTTTAAGTTATGCTCTTAATCTATTTCTTATCTATATAAGTGTTAAGAAAGAATATCAAAGTCTTTGCTCACACAATTATTGGCTTCAAAATAATGCAGGATGATGCTAGTAAGATCCTGAATTTAATGGTTATTTCGGTAAAATTAATTGTTTGAGTAAATTATAATTGTTATGCGGACTATTTGATTTAATTTTAAAACGGTTTTGGTCTACCAGTTTAATTAAATTTTTCAATGCATCAGATCAAATTATACATGCCGCACATGGGTTTTTAGGTTCACAAAAATTTTGAATTGTAACATCTATATAAACTAGAACCATTTTTAAATCGTTTAAATAGCTGGTTTAGATAAAAAAATTATGAAAATAAATATATTTTGGTTGGAATCAAAAGCTTGAAACTAGAACTGTTTTGAACACCGCATGTAAATTGTGAACCTAATTGGAATCATGGTAAAAAAAAATGGAATTAAAATCGCCAAACTACAGTTCGGTCCAAGGACCACTAATAGTTAATTAAAAACATTATTACCGAACATGATGAAAATTCGGATAGAGGGTTGTCGTTTTAGTAACCGTTTTCAAAATGTTCGAAGTAAATTAGTACATGAAATCAATATATGCAAAGAATGTGAGTAATTTTTCATGTGTACATATAATATGTAAGCACACTATTTTTCCCACAAATTAAGAAAAAAAATTTTTTGTCTATTAAAAAAACAAAAGATTGTGTAATAGAAGAAACAAATACAAGTAGTATAATTCTAAGAACATTATTCTTAATTATGTAATTAAGCAAACATTTAGATACTAATAATAATTAGTGCATAGATAATAAATGATTAAACTTTAGTATGTTTGAACCTACTCAGCCACCAACTCAACTTACAAATGATTACAAACCACCTATATTTCAAGTCGGGCCTTCTTTTCGGAAATAGGATTCACTACGGATTCGAGCCATAGCACATGATTTCATAAAAACGTATAATTTTACCGATCTAAATAAATTAGGTTTTACATGAAGAAGATTTGGCTCAATTAACCCGTTTATTAGATAATATAGATTTACTCGATGACAGCTTTTAAACTTTTTATATAGCGATGGATAAAATAATTTTTTAGATAATTTTTAATTATTAAATTAGTTTTATATCAAAAGTCAATCAATTTAATTTTTAATTTTTAGTATTTTGTAAACAACTGTTGCGACAGTTAAACGCTACTCAAACAATTAATTTAGACTTATAATTCTATTTCATACTGTCTTAAGATCAATAATACATGTCATTAGTATTTATTATGTCAAAACGACATGAAGTAGTTAGTCTTACGACAAGCTCTTTCTTTCTTTGGATTCCACCATAGATTTCACATATTCAAATTGAAACTTTTTTTTTAAAATAAAAATAAAAATAATAATAATAATAATAATAATAATAATAATAATAATAATAATAATAATAATAATAAATAGTTTCTTTCACAAAAGAACAAAAAAAAAAAAAAAAAGCAAAAAGCCAAAAACAGCTTATCTCCTAAAAGGCCGTATTGTCTTTTTCTTCCATTTGGAGGAATGCCTTAAATTGATAATGGACATTATATATTCACGAAATATTTTTGGTAGAGTTCTAAAAATTACCAATTTTATTTAATATCCACAAATTATTTTCTGCTAATTTTAAGCATAAATTAGATAATATTATTTTGTAATATTTTTTATGTTTCTTGTTGGTAATAATTAATTTTTTTCTCTTTTTAAAAATAAAAAATTTGAAATGGATATTTTTATTTTAAAAAAATATATAATTTAGAAAAAAAAATCTTAAAAATGGGCTAAGCGATAGCAGGCCCACAAAGAGAGGACAAGTTCTGAGCAATCATGATTGAAATGTAGGAATGATATTGTCCTCCATCGACACTATGCATTGCAAGGAGAAGCATGGACCTCTCCATGTCATTGGTCCTCGCCGCCTTATCAACACGCTCATGTCCAATAAATTACGATATAGCGCGTTAACCATTAAGCTAGGCGTTAACCATTAAGCTAGACTCTCGATAATATGTACAAGGATAATAAGAATAATGTCATGATCCTTAAACTTACAAATTACAAAGTCACACCATAGCATCCATGGTCCAAAGTCCAAACCTTTGAGTATTCTTTATGACATCAATCTTTTGGACCTGCATTCAAGGAATACAAGTTAAATCCATTACTTTAGCAGATTGTCGCGCGAACAAACGCGGGTAGTGTAGGGGTTGTAATTTTCAATTTTCTTGAAGGGGGAGGAAAAAAAATTAAATGGAACCAATCTAACAAAATTAGTACTAGTAAATAGCAGTAGCAGCAATAGTAGTTCACTTCATTCAGCATTTCTGGAACACATGCAACATTTCCACATGTCATACATTTCCCAGAACCAATCATTGGAACTTGGAAGTGTATCAAGCTAATGTAAAACTTGATGTTTTAGCTATTTATCCAGTTCAGGTATCCAACAAGAAGTGGTGCAGAGTTTTTGATAACAAAATGCTTCAGAATTTAACAGCCAAAAGTAAGAGAATGCTAGAACCTCCTCTTTAAACAAGGGAGTATTAAGCAGTATTCAACCAAACAAACCAATCAGTTTGACAGTTCACTGCATCGAACAAATTGGTTTTTGGATCACTCAATCAGTCGAAAGCAACCTAAAAATTTCCAGAAACTAAACCCCAGTTTAGATTGGTCAGCACCAAAATATTTAAATTAATCAAAACCAACTCGATTTGGTTAGACCAATTTCTCGCCGCTTCTTTAAACATGCTTGTTGGGGATTGTAAATGTTGTCAACATTTCAGACAACTTAGCAGGTTATTGCAACTTAAGGTTTACTGTTGCATGGAAAATCCTGGTTTCTACTCAATGTGGATTTTGGAGACGGGAATCTGAATAGACAAAAATGTAAATAGTTATGTAGATATTCAGGTTTTCTCTTGCTCATTTAATTTTTTACCCTAACCAAAACTCTTCAGCCCAATTTTTCTATCACAATACTTACTTTTCCTAGCTCTCAAACTAGCCTGATGACAACCCCTAAAATGTAATTTCCAAGCTCTCTTACATCTGGACAGTATACTTAGTCAAAGAACCGAAACAATAAGTGAAACAAAAATTAAGCCTGCGACATCTTTATATGCTCAAAAAATTTGATGAAAATACAGACAGATAAGAAGGTCAAGAAGCTAAAACAGATTAAGAGGAATAAAGTTGACAAAGCAGGTTTGATGATTCTGGTAAAAAGCACAGTGATGTTAATGAGACGATGCATCGGTAAAAAACATTCCATAATATTACAAATGATTGGCACTCTTCTACCAGACATGATGCATGATCTCTAATGCTAAGTTGCCAAACTACTTTTGCACAAGGCAGATAACATGACCTTGCTTTAGTGTCTTAAATCTGACCATCTGCTATGGAATTTTACTAGGATATATTGTCAGATTAATTTAACCCCACTGGTGGCTTTTGGCTCTGGGATTGGGGATGATAATTGGAACTCATCCACCAAGTACCTGCATGACCAATTGCAAGAGCAGGTATTCAAACTAAACCCTCTGATCCAATAACCCAACCAGTTGATGTCTTCTATGGCTGGTTCTTAGGAAATAGCTATGCATAACCACTTCTCGCTCTGCCCCTGACCCTTACCTACCCTGCCCTATCAAAGGCAAGCGATGGGGCAACTAATGTGTAAACTAAATGCATAATTGACCCTCACCCCACGCTATGAATATCCCTATTCAGAATGCTCATTAAGTCATATACACTCACAGAGAAGCAATGCCCACTATTATCATGATGCTCTTACTATGCCATTTCAAAGGAGATTGGTAGCATCATTAGTTTTGGCAGCTAAACATTTTCAGAAACTGGTTTCAATATCAACTAAAAAAAAGTATGCACATGGCTAGTAATCTTATAAGAGAGGAAATAAGATTCTGCAAAACATCAGGAAATCTAAGCAGTAAGAAAAAATCAGATATAGAAACAAACTATATTTAGTAGTGGAAAAAACCACAAATTTCTAATCATATTCATAAAGAACATTATTTCCCCCATACCTCTAGGAGAGTTGAAGAATCGACTAGAAAATGCTCCTAAATCTTTAGAGAATGACTTGGCACAAACAGACAGCTTGTTTTGCATGCCAAACAAGTTTACCCCTTCATCTGAGAAAACCTTTTCATTAAACCCCAATAATCTTCTGCTGGTTTCTCTTTGCAATGAAGAGACTTGCTGTGTAACATTATTCCAGCTTTCTTTCCCGGATATAAGACCACTAGATTGGACATGTCGACCTGTTGCCACCATTACTGTACAAAAAGCAGCATTAATCAATTTCAAAGCCAATTCAATATATTCAAAAGGATGGTAGGTTACCATTATAAGGAACTTGCAAAAGGTAATTTGCAGGAAGGCCAATACCAAAACCAGCCAAAGTGATACCAACACTGAATCCAATACCACACCCAGCACCAACATAACCCACAACCTCAGGACCAAAACCAGGACCCCAACCAACACCACAGCCAATGCCAAATCCCATACCCCAAAACGCTCCAAACGTGGGATGTACAGGATTCCATCTCTGATATCTACTTACCACCCCTTTTATCACCATTGCAATCTAACATCAAAACAAGTTCAATTTATAATTACAGGACTTTATAATTGGTTGCTCCCGGTACCTTTTGGTGGTTTTTTCTTCTGCCGTTTGCAGCGGAGCAAAGCATTCCTTGAGAGGGAGAAGGAAGGAAAAGCTGGGTAATTTTTCTTGTTTTTGGGAAGGTTGAAGATGGGTGTGGGAAATTGCAGAGATGCAGTGGAGAGAATAAACTAAAGAGTTAACAAAGAGAAAGACGACCGGAAAGAAAATTGAGGAAATGAAAAACAGGAAAAGTCTCAAATTGGTCCTCACCAAATTGATTCAGGTTCGATAATTGATTATGAGGGACTTTATTTTTTTTTTTGGTCAAATATGACAAAACCTTGGCTTATAATGAGCCAATGGATCCTTTATATATATATATAGTCATCAATATACCGAATAATATCGTAGACCTATGATGATAATGTAGTTGACGGAATTCAATACCTCTACATTCTACAACTTTCCTAATATGTAAAATTAGACGTGGCTACAGTCCGGGCTCGGGCCGGTTTTGGGCCTCGGCCCGCCAAATCACGGTTCGTGAGACATGCAAACTGTAACTGGTTCGCCGAATCGGCAGTTAAACCGGCGGTTCGAAGACGGTTTGAAGTGGTTAAACCGGCGGTTCGAAGACGGTTTTGGACGGTTCATCCACGGTTCACGGATTTTAACGGGTCTGGTTCCAAATTTACTCGAACCTGAACCGGTCCATCCTCCGGCCGGTTCAGGTTACGGTTCACGCAGACTCGGTTTGCTAACGGTTCGGGCCGGTTCAGCCACAGACCAGTTCAAGCGAGCCGAACCGGCCCATGTCCATGTAAAATACAACACACCCTATTTGATAATGGGTAATTTATATTTGGTAAATTATATTTTGTTGTAGAATATAATGTGACATATGACGTAAATGTATAATTACAAATTAATACAACTATATAATCCTTACAATTTTTTTTATAGAAAAAACTATATAATCCTCACATTAAAACTAAAGGATTATGATTTCTTGTAACTAGTAGAATTAAAAATAGTAGTTTAAGTAAAATATAATCATAAATATGAATGTAAAGTAGCATTGTTTAATAGAATATGATTTGAATATTCAAATTCTAGTACGATAAATTAATTATTTAATAAATTGTATAATTAATAATAATATTTCTTAAAAAAATATAGTTATCAATATGAGTTAAAAAAATATTCCTTAATAAAATATGAATTAAATATACTTTATTGTTATTTTATTATAATCTAACTATTAGTAGGACAAAATTGCAGAATAGGTGAAACCTAAGGCACCTTTCCGTAATTCAACTAAGTGAAAAACAACAGAAACCAGAAAAAGGCCGACAACCGGAGAGTCAGTGAAAGACGGCAGCAGGAATATTAAAGGAAGGCAGTTGTTGCTTTAAACCAGACAAGACAACAAGCAGGTTTATCTTATATTCTTCAAAAATCACCCCAAGTATGACGCTGAAATATTATGGCAGCCCAAACTCCCTGAAAGAATATTTGAAAAGGTATGAAAGAACAGAAAGAAGAAGAAAGGGAAACCTGAACCCAGACAAAAGCCATTGGATTTTGAGGTAAAAGATGCAGACTTGTCACTTCCTCGGAAGCAGCAAAAGCGAGAAGCTGAAGCTAGGCTGCAGGAATTACAACTTGAGAAGGAGAAGCCTTTTGCACGGACCAAAGATGATCCTGAACTTGACAAAATGCTCAAGGACAGAGTAAGATGGGGTGATCCTATGGCACATCTGATCAAGAAAAACAACTCTGAATCAGTTCTTAAAGATCTAGGGGACAGAGAGAGAATGAAGGAATCTGGGTTTATAGTTCCTCAGGAGATTTCTAAGCACAACTGGATGAAAAGAGGATTAGAAGCTGCGCTAAATCGATATGGCATAAACCCTGGAAGACATTGGAAGGGGGTTTATCCGAGTAATGGATTTCAGACAAAAATATTCCACAGGTTGAATGAGATACAAGCTGCGGGAAGGGAAGCTTACTTTTGGTCTTTTTGTCTGACATGTGACTACAGATGTGGAATAGGAAGAAACTACCATTGTGTCCTTTTGTTGGGGCAACCTGATAGGGGCTTGCAGTTGCCAATCTCCAAAATGTATTGGTTCATCCTTTTGTAAGTCCCAACTACAGTTACTTAAAATTTGAATTCTGTATCAACAATTTCTGGAAAATTCAATACAATTTCTCTTCTTTCTCTCTATTTTTCTATGAACTGAGCAGATCTAGTTAAGGACTAACAAAATGACCATCCCCCTCTACTATATTTTGGAAATTCAATAAAAGGAGGTCTTGGAAACAAACTGTTAGACCATGAAAATGCTTGATTTTGCAGGTTGTGAAATGTGGATATTAAGAACGGGAGAAACAGCATTTCTACTAGTGTTGCAGGCTGAAGTTTCATAGCATCAAGATTTCCAAACTCGAATGGTACCATCAACTGAGGCAGTTATCATGCAGTGTTCCTTTGGATGATAACTCACACTTGTAACCTGCCAATACCAGAAAAATTTATCAGAACAATATAAAACTACAGATCCCAAAATGCAATACAGAAAGCTTAAATAATTTCTTACAACTTTCTCATGCACATAATTGCATTAACCCAGAAAAACACACTCCAAGCATCCACCAAAGTTTAACGTCATTAGTATATTCAGATTATTTGCAGGTTGATATGTTTTAATGCTAGAAAATGTAGTCAAGAAAATCACTCAAAATGTACAGGAATGAATAATAACAATTGTTAGATTAGAAGGTCGACAATCCACCTTTTCCCAGATTTGAAAAATTTATCCAGTCTATGGCAAGAATCAAGTGTGTGTCTTTGCCCAAAAAAAAAGAAAGAAACATGTGTGTGTAGTACAGAATTAACATCCGAAATTAGTTTAACCAGAAAACAAGAGGATAAAGGAGCTAACTTTTAAAAATGGAAAATAAGCTTTCAAGTCTCACATTGTATCAACTATGCCATAAGCTGCAGAATAAGTTTGGCCCAGTAACATAAAAAATGATTGTATGATTGCCCATCCTCAAATCAAGAACTCAAGACAAAGACATCAAGCTATATAAAGCATCATCAAAAGATAAAGTTGAAAAGGTAACTAAAATGTATTTGAGAGTAAAACTTATTGATGCAGGGAAAGGATCTAGGGTTAAGAAAATCTCAACAAATAAGGGCTAGATTAGAAAGATTGTAGTGGAACAAACATGGGTATCATAAAGATAACCTCAGAATTCAAAAATCTGAATATTTCTAATTAAATAACGATAAAACTGTTTACATCAGCCTACTGCTGTCCTATTTATATTAGCTAGGTTAAGCCCTATTCCTTACTTAACAAGAAAACTTACTAAATAGTAATCCTAAATACATAAGGAAACTAATAACTAATCCTAAATAGAGAAGAAAAAAGAAAGTAAAAGAAAATTTCCTAAACCATTAAAAGAATCCTAAAATAATAAAACACTTCTACAACAACAGGTACTACGCTCCTGCATCATTCTCCCGGGTTGGAAAACCTGACAAGTTGAGTTTACATATTTCAGTCATGAGAATAGTATCAACTTGTGAGAACTTTTCTTTAGAACACCACACACTTAGAGTTTTCTTTTTAGTGAACAACATTACAAGTCATTCAAATAATCTATCTTTTTTGTAGGAATCAAAGTTATTGCACCGATCCACAAAACTTCAACCATCCTGTTAAATTGCTTTTGGGTTGTCAAATTCAGCTCCTCTATCTCTTCTAGTGTCTATATTCTCCAACCTACTATCAACAATAATATCACTACTAATTTGGTTTGGTTTTTCTTTTATTGGCTTTGTAAAACTAAGAAGATGCTTATCCAAAAGCTTTTCTTTATGGACATTAAACAAATTAATCCTTTCCTCTTCTTCATCAAAATAATCATCATAAATTCAGTTCTTTGAAGTCAATTTCTTGAACTTCTTCCTCATTCTCTTCATAAAATCATGGAACAACTCTTCCACTCCACCACATGCTGCTTGGCTTGCAGTTCCAGCTTTGTGAAAAAGGTTGCCATCATGTAACAACCACTCCTCCAATCCAACACTTGCCGCTTGCTTCACGGTTCCAACTTCATGAAAAAGGTTTACATCCATGACTTCATTTTACCTCAAGATTTTCACAAATTTTAGGTTGTTTTAAGTCACCTTCCGAAATCTCCATTCGGGCTTCCATTGTTCCTAATGCTGCAAGGCTCGTACAGCCAAGGTCAATTCTTCAATCATTCTCCATATTTCAGCCAACTCCTTTTGTTAGTGTTGATTAACTCTACCTTCAGTTCTGCTTCAGCTAAACATGGTTTAGAACATCCTAAAATAAAATCCATATGATCTTTTGTGAGCTCTGATAACAATTGACGCAGGGGAAGGATCTAGGGTTAGGAAATTCTCAACAAATAAGGCGAGATTAGAAAGATTGTAGTGGAACAAACATTGGTATCGTAAAGATGACTTCAAAATTCAAAAATCTGAATATTTCCAAGTAAATAACGATAAAACTGTTTACATCAGCCTACTGCTATCCTATTTATATTAACTAGGCTAAGCCATATTCCTTACTTAACAAGAAAACTTACTAAATAGTAATCCTAAATATATAAGGAAACTAATAACTAATCCTAAATAGAGAAGAAAATAGAAAATAATAGAAAATTTCTTAAACAATTAAAAGAATCCTAATATAATAAAACTCTTCTACAACAGCAGCTACTACGCTCCTGCATCACTTAATTCAATTATACAATCCAGTTTGTAAGACTAAAATGTGCTTACCACTGAGGCATGAGCACGAAAACTTGACACCACAGTTGCATCCACAAGATCCCAGAAGTAAATGTAGCCATCCTCAGATCCACCAGTCACATGGGCATCAGTGTTGGTAAGGCAGCAATCCAGTTTGTATGACTGATACAGAAAAAACCAAAATAAATAAAAAATGGACAATGCACAATGAAACATTAAAAACCATAAAGGAAAACAATCTAGCTACCACAAACTTTGAATTGAAAAGTTTCACTCTACAAAAATCAAGCAATGAATTAAATAAAGGCTCAAACAAAAGTAATTAAATAAGAAAGAGCACTAATAAACTAACCTTACATGTATGGCCTTTATATTCTTGCAAGAGTTCACCTGTTGACCTGTCATAATTAACAAGCAAAAGTTATTAGAACCCAACAATCTGCAACCATTCATATGGTACAAGAATTTATTTACCGGTCTAAAAGGCGTAAGGTAGAATCCAAGCAACTTGCCAATACGCAGTTATTGTCATTAGACATGGAAATACAGTTGACTGGCTGACCCAAATCATCAACTCTTTCTCTGCATGAAAATGCAAAAATACAAAAGCCTTTTGAAGATGCACTTACACCAATTTGAAACAGACTCTCACAAAGCAGAAACAGAAGTTTATAAAATGAAAACATTCTTTAGAAGCACACCAGTTAGACTGCACCAAAAAAAAAAAAAAAAAAAGTGGCTTCATAACTGTGTTACATACCTACCGATACGTATATCAAATGTTCTGACAGTACCATCAACACTCCCAGCAATAATTTCAGTCTTTGTTAAACAAACAGACATTACACTATCTGTAAATGTGTCAATGATCTGCACATCATCTACAAATTAGAGATACAAAACAATATTCAAAAATTTACATTCTGAACTGGATTGGAACAAAATCTATCGACTGTACTTGTGAGAATTTATGTATTTAAATCTGAATTAAATTTGAGGTTTGAGTTTCAAATAATAATAACACCAACGTGTCATTTCAAATAAATTCTAAATTTACATTAATAAAATTTTCAACAACACAAATCCAAGTTCAGACAAAAATTCGAATTCAGAATTCTTAGAAAGGAAAAGGACCTGAATTGGCTCAGTGCTGTGGGATCTACAATCCCAAGCACGTACACTCTGATCATAACCAGCTGATACTACAACAGAGGAATACTCGTTGAACTTCACAGCATTAACCTATAAAGCAAAAATAGACACAAATTTACATATAACTATAACAAATAACCAGTTATTATCAGTATAAATTATGATAAATTACCTCACTATCATGGCCTCGGAATTTTCGAATAACACGACCAGAAGCCACATCCCAGTAAAAGATTTGTCGATCGCCACCACAAGAAACTAACTTGGAATTGTCTCTGCAATTCCAGGGGATTCTATTATTATTTTTTCTATTTTCAAGTGAATGAAACAATTTGAATTAAAGCATGAGGAGAAAGAGCCTACGAAGTAACATGAACATCACGCACTTCACGGCCATGGGATTTGTAGGTCTTGATGTGGATTCCACGGTGGGGATTCCATAAACGAATAGTGCGATCTTTGCCACAGCTAAGGCAATAATTTCCATCTCCATTGAATCTAGCAGCTAAAACTGCACCTTCATGACCTTTAAGAACGTTTGCCTCCTTATTTGGCAAATCTGAAGAGCTCATCACTGGTATTGTGTTTGTAAATTCTTCAAATCGGGAGAAGGAACAGATTCCACCTGCTGAGGAAATGAAAAGTTTGTATATGAATTGGCATTTAGGTCCAAAATCAAAACTGGAGCTGGAATTTCCCAAATGACTCACAAAATCAATTTCTCAATAGAAAATGCAACATATATAAAAAATCTAAATGCTCAGTCCAAATCATTAAACTTCTCTTCACATGAAAAGCAAAATATAGATTTTTCCTCAGAATATAATAAAAAAAAAAAAACTACAAATTAGAGACTGTTTTGTATGTAGAGATAACAGAACTTGACGGCTTTTAACAAACATAGGAATCACAGGCCATCAACAAATATTACAAAAAAAAAAAAAAATCTTTAAAAGTTGAGATCATTTTGAATAAAATTACCAGTGAGAAGAAGGTGGTGCAGCGGCACAGAGGGGTTAATACCAAGCTGATCCACACAATTAGAGGTTTTTGTTTGGGGAAAAGCAAAATGAAGCTGAGGAATTAACAGTTGAAAAGATGTGTTTGCGACCCAACTCCAGTTCCAAATTTAATGATACCTACCGGATTCTACAGCTGCTTATCAGTGAGGGAGGGAGGTGAGCAATGTTTTGTTTCTTGGGAAGGAGATAAATTGGGTTACGAAGTTTAATTTAAAAATAATGGGAAAAGGCCCATTAAGAATCCCTTTCACCTTTTAGGGATTAAAAGGGCTATTTCTAAGTTGTCATCAATGGCCAATCTCTGCGCACCGTAGTGAAGAAGAAGACATCCAACTACAGCAGCGATTCTTCCGACTGCAACGGCGGTAACAACATGACGGAGGAGATTCTAGTTTGATGTGTTATCTTTTTTCCCTTTTTCTTATTTTTTTTATCTAGTTTTTCTTTTCCTTCTTTGTTGATTACTTGATTATACATGGATGATAGTGTTGTTTATGGATTTTTTCAAAATTCGATCACGCTCTCACCTCTGTTTTTCCATTTTAGGGCATTTCGATTTCGTCAATTTCTTTACTCCTCACTGTTTCTATTTTGTGGATTTCATAATGAATTTCGTCAATTTCTTAATTCAGACTTGATACTGTCGTCTGTTGTTTGCGAAGGAAATACAAAGGTAAATATTCTCTTGTAGTCTTCTGTTTTGGGTTTTTGGTTTTGGGTTTCAATATTATTTGTGCAATCAAAATCTGAAGGGGTGAGTTTTGTTTGATTAGGTATTATTTCAAAAACAAGGTTGGAATTTGTTTGATTCATCTTCATGTTGAGATTTCATAATCAGAAATCGATTAGTTGCAGAAGCACATGAAAATCGCTGTCGCTGGCCTTTGCCTTCCTCAGCCGTGCTGTGTGCACAAGCAATTTCTGAAAAGATTATCATCAAAATTAAAAATTTGCCAACCAATCAAATCAAAATAATCTCAACGCATCTTTCAAAATGGAGTTAGAACCAGGAGAAACAAATGGGCACTTAGAATCGGTTTGTGCCATTACCATGACAGTAGTAACTAATAATAATATGTACTACATAACTAAGACTAACCATCCATTAGTCAATAGTCAACTCTTCAGAAGTCTCTTTCTTTCCTGTTGTTGAAACAAAAAGAAGTACAAAATTGTACAGATTAATACAAAATTTGATAAAGAGTCCCCATTTTGGTTCTTCTCATAACCAAGTTGTCTCATAGTAAAAGAAATTGCAGGTTGCTGAATATAGAACCAGAAATGGCAAGAACAAATTTACAAACTACTGAGTTTAAGAAAGTAAACATTGAAAGCAAAACTAAATCCTATATCTGATGATTCTATACTGGTAGAAAAAATTATGGGTATCTACTATTGATATTGAAAAAAAAAAGAAAAAAAGGTAAGGATTGAATGTCAGGATACTTACATAGAAAATCTCTTCAGCAGCTAAGTAGATGGAATTCCAAAACGACCTTGAAGGTTGTTAATTGCTTTGTCGAAGGATGTGACAAGTTCAGGAATGGTGGTTTTGCACACTGTAAAAGATTCACCACATTTTAAGAAATCATGTAATGATACAAAGCTGTTTTGTATCAGTCAGTTTGCATTTAACATTCCTGATTCAAACATAGAAACTGATCCTGATCTCATGTTCATAAAGGTGATGATATAACTTATAAATGATGAAGAAAGTAAAGAAATAAGTTCCTAGAATGGTAATTCTGTTAAATTCAAATTCCTGGTCTTGAATTGCAAAATTGAAATCAAGAAAGATCATATAAACATACATCTGGATGCAGTGGCTTGTGTATCTGCTGTAATCTCTTCATATGATTCCTGAGAGCAATTGATCATATTTAAAAAAAAAAAAACACTTGGAACAGCAAAAGTATCATTTCGAACTATTGAAAAAAGCTTTCTTACCTTCATTGCTTCACAACTTTCATTGATCCGTTCAGACATCTTCTTAAAATCTGTCTCTGCCTCATCCATCATCTTCTGGCACGTTTGAGACTGGATCTAAGCACAAAAATAAATTTTTATTTTCACGGTGAAAAGGAAACATAAATTTTGGCAAATTCTTAGTAATTTTAAAATCATGCTGCCTTATGATAGATTCAATACAGCCATAATATTTGCTGTTCTTTTAGTCAATTGTTTATTTATTTTGTGCAGTAATTATAGACTGATCGCCTACTGAAATTTTGCAACGGTTCAACACTTTCAATAAACTACCTGAAAATGAATTTCTAATTTGTAGTTTGAATCGATGTGTCAATGAACAAAATCACTTGATCGAGGCAATCAGTTCATACAAGGTCAAGCTTAAATTATAACCGAACACAGATACGGAAATTGCAGGAACAAGATCGAATGAAAATTCATATATTATGAAGTAATAAGTCAAGTTTGTTTCCAGTTGCCCAAAACACGAGCAATCGAAAAATACAAGGCAAATACCTCAGATTGAAGATATTCAAGTTCGAATATGATAAATAGTTGTGAGATTTAGAAAAATCGATCTACATATCAATAATATTTGCGATTAATTAAAGTTCCCTGCAGCAAAACAGAAAAACTCAATAAAGAATAGGAGCTAACCTTGAAACGTTTATGCAGGCGAGATTGAAAAGCTTCGAGATCTTTGAGAATCTCGGAATGAGAGTGATCTATGAGACTGGACTTGATATCACGAAAGCGAGAAACGCTCATATCCTTTAGATCGGCGATGGAAGTTAAAGATGATTTGGAATCTGCAGCGGTGATAGTTGTTGTTGGTTTCTTGTTCCTGAGAATGGAGGATTTGGGAGTTTGAGATGGAGATGATGGCATTGGTGACTTTGATTTGTGAATAGCTTTCTTCTTCATTCTCGGATTTGAATTTTTCCGTTTCTATCTCTGTTTGGTAATTGTGATTTTGTAGGAAATACGTTCTGTGGTTCAAACCTAAGCAGTGGCGGGAGAATTGTAATTTTTTCAGACTCCGTATCCAAATTTTTGAGAAATTTTAAGGTGATTCTGGTCCACCACACAAGCTATGTACCTGACCAATAAGAGATTGCCAACTAAGTTAAATAATCCATGTGACCACACAAGCTATGTACCTAGGCTAGACGTGGACTTCCAAATTTTAGCATAATGTAATCATAGCTAAATATGAAAATGTATTAATTAGTCTCTGAATTTTTATATATTATATAATTTTGTTTTGCATTCCAATTATGGTTTGAAGGAATGAATTGAAAAGAATTGAAAGTTTAAAGACCGAATTAAAATTGTCGTGAATGACATAATTGAAAGAAAAGTTAAGCTTTAATGATTTAATTGTAATAATATAATAAGAAACAAATGGTTAAATGTGAAAATTGCAAGGGTTAAAAAGGGAAAAAAAAAAAACCCCACGATACCATTTTCTCATCTTAAGTTACATACTAAACCACATTTAAAGCCACTAACAATTAATGCACAACATTAGGGTTTACTTTGGGAGCCATTGTAGCTTTTGACTGGTTCTTCTACTTCTTATTCCTTAAAATTGCAACTTTCATTCAACCTACAAGGTGTACTCCATTTTCAATATACGATTTTAGAGATAAGAAGAAAAATAATCGAGGAAGAGAGTGATGAGAATCTAACAACTCTAACGATAACTTAACAGAAATTTAATTGAGATTAAAAGAGATAGATAGAAAATTTACTTGAGATCGATTCAAATACCAATCAATGCGGAACTTTAAGGCAATAAGCCGCAAACTCTGTTGCACAACAAGATAGTTGAAATCCAAACGTGAAATAAACCACATCCTAAGACACCTAAAACTTAACAAAGCTCAAACATCTATGATGGAAGGAACTAAAAGAATGCCACAACAAAATTGATAAGTAAATCTAATTCATGATACAATTAAGAAAAAGTGAATCCTCACTTCTCTAAATAGTAAGAATAATTGCAAAAGCAAAATTTAATGAATGAATAAGCTAATTATTATGTTTACAGCCATAAAAAGACCTTTTTATGGGTTTACAACCTTAAACTGAAGGAAAAAACACAAAAAGTAGAAGGAAAAACATAATTAACTAATGCGGTATGACCATGGACACGCCCGTATGGTAGGCATGTCGAATGAAACTTCAATCCCCCGTCAAGCTCTTTCGAACACTTCTTCAACGCTCTATTTGTCAACTCCTTGATCACCTGGTCTTGAACATGCACTTCAAGCATTGTTCCAAACTTTCTAGCACTCCTTCTCATCAACGGTCCATGTGGAATTGTCAACGGATCCTTGATCTAGTCTTGGTTCATATCAAAGAGGAATGAATTTATAATTAGGGTTCAAAATTTGGGAATTTTAATTGTCTCAACATTTTAGCGGATGAGAGACAGTCAACAGGTCATCGACCATTGTTAGAATCCCAGTGCTGTCCGACTTGGATGGATTATATCTCATTTAGTCCTTAGATTAAATATGGACTGAAATTGAGAATGGCTATAATTCAAATTATGACACAAAATTAAATATGGGGTCAATTAAATTAGATATGGAGTGAAATTGAGAATGGCTAAATGCATAAATTGATCCTTATACTTTGATCAAAAGTCGTTTGGGTCCCTATATTTTGTGAAGGTCCTTTTTGCTCCCTAAAGTATGTAACATTGGCACTGTTTGATCCTTGGTTGCTCAACTTATCATTAATTGAAATGCAATTACACTAATATAGGTCTTTTTTGATTTTTAGGATTGCATTTGGAATACTTTTTTAGCAGCTTAACTTTTCATCAAAGAGTAAATCCAAGCCTTAAAAGAAGTAAAAGAGAAGGCAACTACTTGATCTTTGAGTTCCATCAATGTAATTGAAGTTAGAGATTAGTATCAACAACATGATTGCTGTGGCGGCCCAATTTTGAAAGGTCGACCTGGGAATTATAGAGTCTCCTTCAGGAAGCTTACCTTTAGTCTTTGTCTGATTTATGAATATGGAGTAGGAAGAAACTACCATTTTGTCTTTTATCGGGGCAACCTAATAGGAACTTCTAGTTGCCAATCTCCAAAATGTATAGGTTCATCCTTTTGTAAATCCCAACTATAGTTAAATTTTGTGCTTCTATATAAAAAATTTCTATAAATATCAATACAACTTCTCTTCATTGTTTCATGAACTGAATAGGACTAATAAAATGACCATTCCCCTCTATTATTTCTAGAAATTCAACAAAAGAGATCTTCGAAACAAAACTCTTAAGATCATAAAAATTCTTGATTTTACATGTTAGGAAATGTGGATGTTAAGAACGGAAGAAACAACATTTCCACTAGTGTTGCAGACTGAAGTTTCATAACATCAAGATTTCCAAACTCTAATGGTACCATCAACCGAGACAGTTATAATGCATTTTTCCTTTGGATGATAACTCACACTTATTACTTGCCGATATCAAAATAACCCATAAATCGTAAAAGATAGAAAATTTTTTCAGAATAATATGGAACTAAAACCACCTCCGGTGATCTGTCCTCAATTGACAACAAATTAAAGTTTGAGGATTAAA
This sequence comes from Croton setiger, assembly GCA_948099555.1. NCBI lineage: Eukaryota > Viridiplantae > Streptophyta > Magnoliopsida > Malpighiales > Euphorbiaceae > Croton > Croton setiger. The sequence continues at coordinate 55,169 of CANUEY010655316.1, forward strand.
TTGTCACCAATTAAAGTAGGAGGCTCTAATTGAGGGGAAAAAAACCGAGAAAAAATAAAAAATCCATGTGGGTCGAACCAGCAGAAAATAGTACTACTCAGCATCAAAAGCTCTGCAACATAATTAACGAAAGAAATGGAAACCGAAGAAATTTTGCAAGAACTTGGCAATGTCGAAGCCGAACTTCAACATGTTCAAGGCAACTTCAACTCTTTTAATTTGCTAATTCAAGAAATTGGAAATCAGAATTTTTTGAATTTGTTCTTTAGCTTATAATGTATTGCTTTCATTTTTCTTTTTGTTATTCAGACCAGATAAAGGTATTGCTTGAGCGGCAAGAGGAATTGTATGATAGACAATCAGACCTGAAGGCCATTTTAGAGGCTTGTAGTGCAAAAGAAAACCTTGATAAAGACCAAGACGGTCCTCAAAGTTCAGTTGAGAGCTGGTCAGGGCCGTTTGATTGGGACTCTGAAGCTGATCAACAAAAATTTAATGTTTTTGGCATTTCTAATTATCGCGCAAATCAGCGAGAAGTGAGTTCCTATTTTATTAGTTAGCTATTCTATCTGTACATTGATTATTTTTGTTTGTTTGATTAAAGTTTACAAAAAGGAGGCAACAAGGTTTAAATTGCTAAAGAAACTAAGAATTCTGGTGTTTGTTGTACTTAATTTTTTTTTTTTTTGGTTTAGCATGTATGAATTGGAGGTGAATGATATCATTGAAATTTTGGTGGATAAATTTTGAGCCTTTTCTGAATGCATATTGCTTATTTTCAGTTGAAATTGTAATAATTATAGGTCTAATTTGGCAATGGGGTTTTGATTCTTATTTGAAAGTTTGAAATTTAGTTTGATTAAGAGTTGCAGTGGTTCATGGGTTTAGCACTTTATGAGTCCTGCAGTTATGTGACTCAGTTTTACCATCCATAATATGATGCTTACAGAAATCTTGGGCTTGTATGAGTAAATGGAGTATCTTGTTTATTTATATTCTTTTAACTCTCTACTGTGATTAATTATGGAATTGTGCAATTGGCAGTAATTTTTTTCTATGTTTATGAATTTATTAGTGAATGCTATCTATTAACAGATCATCAATGCTGTCTTGAGTGGAAGAGATGTTCTTGTCATTATGGCTGCAGGTGGGGGCAAGAGCCTTTGTTACCAGCTTCCAGCTATTCTTCGTGATGGGATCGCTCTTGTGGTCAGCCCTTTGATTTCTTTAATTCAAGATCAGGTGCTCCTCTTGTATTAGCATTTCAAATGATGTGCTTTAATCCAGATGCATGTACAACTTAACTAATTTTCTCTAACAAACATCCATTATCAAGGTCATGGGTTTAAAAGCCTTAGACATTCCAGCATCCATGCTTACATCGACCACCAGCAAGGAAGAAGAGAAGTTTATATACAAGGCTCTTGAAAAGGGCGAAGGAGTTAAAATATTGTATGTGACACCTGAAAAAATATCAAAGAGCAAAAGATTCATGTCAAAACTTGAAAAGTGCCACAAGGGAGGTTCTCTCTCTCTCATTGCAATAGATGTGCGTACACTTTTTGAACTTTTTTTTTTACCATTTTTAAGTTTGTTTGCATTAGAGTTTCTTGTGCATTTTTTAAAATAATTTATTTCTTGGTGTTTGGTCTTAAATTGCAAACACCAGGACCTCGGTAGATGTTTTGCTTGCTTGAGGCGTTTGGGTAGAAAATGTATGATCAGTTCCATTCATATTTCACTGTTGTTTATTCTGGAAATGTGCAGCTTGATTGGGCTTTTTAGTAAGAGAAAAACAGACTGAGAGATACTGAGGGTGAGAGAATTGTGCAGACAGAAAGGCTTTCCATCATGAATACACCAATCAAAGGAGTCTCTTTGTTATCCAACTGTCTGTAGTTGACTTTTAACTGATGAGTTAGTAACATAATAATATAAATATTGAGTGAACATATATTTGCTGTAACCAGCTACTTAATCTTATAACTATTAATAGTAATAGTTTCAAAAGAAGGTCAGTTCTGTAAATGTATTGTCAATAATCCTCCAATTGCTTTTCTATTATTATCTCTCCTCTCTATCTCTTGTTTTTTTTTTCATTTCCTTCCTCTCTCTCTCTCTCTCTCTCTCTCGCTCTTCATCCACAACTGAAGATTGCATTGCATAACCAACTATCCTAAGCCAGCTAACTTGACTATCCTCATGTGACTCACCTAGCAAATAATTCCCCACGTAGCACCTGTGGCCTTATATGAGATCTTTCGTTGGTGCGAACTGAAGCACAAACATCCTACACATTTTCTCCTATGACAGCATGTTTCCATTTGATGTAGGGCAGCTTGGGGGAATAGTTTTCTAGTCTGAATTACAGGTTAATTTTGGCTTGTGCTGGGGTTAATTTAAGGGTAGGATGGCTAAATATTTATTGAATGATTTGAATTAATTTGGAAATAGATTCAAGATGCATAACTTGAAAAAGAAGCTTATTATATAGTTTCTGGAGGAGATAAAGGGATATGAGCAGTAACAATGTGGGAGTAATAGAGTAGAAGTTTTTTAGGCTTCTCCATTAGCATTCTTATACATATCATGAAGATCCCTTAAGCATTACACTTATGGTGAACTGCATAATAAAAGAATAAAGTAGCGAAAAGTTAATTTTTGTTGTTGAATACCTCTGATTATTTAAAATTGCATATCCGTAGTATTTATAGAATTAAATGCTAACATTTTGTGAAAAGGACTTTGAATTAACTTCTGAACCTTCAAGAAAATAACTTTGAAATTAATCCATATGCTCTAAGGTAAGGCCTTAAACTCCCAACATGAACTAAAAAGGATAATTCTAACACCAAGAGAACAGTGATGCAAAAGACTTATAAAAGAATAGAAACAGAGTTCACAGAAAAGCCTGAAATTAGACAATTGCTGTAGATTCTTATATTCGAGACCAGCAACTTATTTATTCAAATAAATGCATAAATAAATTATAAAACCTTAAACACTAGGAAATACTTTTTTGAAAAAAATCCAATAAAGCCTATGTTAAATCTGGAACACTCTAGTCTTTAAGGTTCTTGTATCTTTTTGCATTTAATTTTCTTGGCTGCCTAGTCTGTGTCAGTGTCACTATTTCCTCTGATTTTCCATCACTCTCTCCTCACCACCATTCTTTGGTTATTTAAACTTGAAAATTTCACATGATTCATCTCTGTGCATGTGCATCTTATCATTTTTTATTGATCTCAATTCATTTGCCCCATTTGTGATTAGCTTGTTTCTTGTATTCATCATATGTACTTTTGGGTGGTAAAATTTTAGTTATGCTGGGATACAACGTTGAATGTAAAAAGTTCAGTATAAAATAGTCTGATGACTCACTTACTTTTCATGCTGTATCTATTATTGTAATGCGAATCATAATTGATGCTTGGTTTACTCTTGATAATAAACCCTATTGACGTGGAGTTTTTTGGCATTTGTTTTTTAAATTCTGCAACCATCAGTTATGTGATTATCTGAGATAATTTGCAGGAGGCTCATTGCTGCAGTCAGTGGGGACATGACTTTCGTCCTGATTACAAGAACCTTGGTATCCTCAAGATTCAGTTCCCCAATGTTCCAATGTTAGCGTTGACTGTAAGTTTTTTATTTTCCTTTTCCTCGTCAGGAAAATTAATAGAATGTATAAAATAGACATTTTGCAATATTAAGGTAACTAGAATGACTTCAGTTGATGGTTTTATAGGCAACTGCCACTCAGAAAGTCCAATATGATCTAATGGAGATGCTGCATATTCCAAAATGTGTTAAATTTGTTAGCACAGTCAACAGACCAAATCTCTTTTATATGGTATAGTTAATACAATTGTTTGCTTCTAGTAGTTTCTGACAATAAGTCTGTTTTGTCTTGAAAAGCAAATGGAAAGTTGTAGTAGTAGGTTGTGATAATAATTTTGGGCTCAAAATTAAGTTCCTCTACTTTGCAGGTGAGAGAAAAGTCTTCAGTTGCTAAGGTTGTTATTGATGAAATTGCTGAATTCATTCAAGAATCTTATCCAAATAACGAATCTGGGATAGTCTATTGCTTCTCCAGAAAGGAATGTGAACAGGTTTGTTTTTCCTATTCACTCATTTCCTTTGTGGATTTTATTTTGTTTATATATTGTTATTAATGGAAATTAGCCATCATGCTTTTATGTAAATTTCTGGTTGTAGAATGTCTAACTGTTCACATCTTTGAACTAAAAAATATCATTTGTATGATATTTTTATATGAATGATTTATGACACATGGTGTGGGAAAAGTTAAACTTTTTGCATTTTTTTTTTAAATCTATTAGCTATTGCACAAAAGTTATAGATGGATATCATCTATAGGTTATTGATTCCTTAGAATTCAATGTAATAGTGGAGTAGTATGTTAGTTATGTGAACCGGTTACCAAATCATGTGAATTGAGACATGACTTGTGACGGGAGTAAAGTGGATAAACTCTTATAGAACAATATAAGCACCATAATAGTTTGAATTATTGTATTATTGCATAACATTTTGTTAAATGAATGTTATGGTTAAATGCCACAATTTTTTTACAGAAAAATTGGCTTTATTGGAAATATGATATCTCCAAAGTTTTCTTCCCTTTTGTGACGGTCTCAGGGTGCCTTTCTGTTCCCTCAAGTATCACCTTCATAATTGTTAAGGAACAGCTGGCTGGATTTTACTGAGGAAACTATGATGCATGAACATTCTGAACTTTGTGGCGTCTTTGTTTCTGAATTTTCAAGAACAGAAAGTAGATGTTATGGCCTAGAAACTTATCTGGGTACATGTCTGCATAAATTCCATTTGGACGCATGCGTGTCCAGTGTTAAAAAGGAAAAAAAATCTCAATTAGCTCTGTAGAAAGAGAAGTATAAACGAGTGTACAGTGCTAAATCTAAAATCTAATAGAACCTAGAACCTAATAATAAAAGTTTGAAGAAGAAGAATGTGGTTGAATGTGCTCATTTATTTGTTTCTATATGCAAATCTATGTTTTATGTTTATATTACAAACTACTTTGTATTATGCATTTCCCATGTCTGTTCTCGGTTTCTCTGTGTTTGTGCAACATGGAGAGAGAACTCAAATTATCTCTAAATTTGTTAGTTGGTGAGCAATTAGCCTCTATCCTCTTCTTGTTTAGGGGCTTCGGGAGGAATAGCGTGGTTAACTATTCTTTTTAACCATGCACTTGGTTATGTTAGAGGTTCACACACACACGGGATAGCAGCATTTTTAGAATTGCAATACTTATCCTTGCATTGTTGAGAGTTGTAGGTTGCAGCAGAATTGCGGGATAGAGGAATTTCTGCTGATTATTACCATGCAGATATGGATATTAATGCTCGTGAAAAAGTTCATATGAGGTAAAGTAATTTTCTAATATCAATACGAAGCTTAAAAATTTTAAGATGGCCATAGTTAACTTATATAATAAATAAGTGCAATTGTGATTAACTTTTCACCTCTAACAAAATTAACTTTTCACAATCAAGAGTATTGAATTTAAAATATAATTAAACTAATTACTCTTTTTTAAAAAAAAATTAAGTCTATTTTTGTTTTTTTATTAATTTATTCTCATTATCATTGTTTTATTTGCCTACTTGCAAACTATGTAATTCTTAAACTAATAGTTGAAAAATTTTATGTAATTTTGACGTTATATATATATAAACTCATCTAAGACTGGCTAGAAACCCTTCAGGAGAAACTTCCGGATTTAGCAGGCTCCCTGAAATTTGTCAAAACCAAATTAGATCCCAAATCAATCTATGACAAAACCTCACTATATTGGTTCAACTTCATAATCCCTATTATGAAGAAGTGAGAAATCATTTAGATGGGTGTCATCTTTGGAGAACACAAGTGTTTCTTGTTAATGCACAATGTGAAAATTTATAACACGGGAAAAGTGAGTAGTAACAGTTTCCGTGTACTTTTAAATTCTTATTTAGCGTTATGCTGCAGGTGGAGCAAAAATAAGTTACAGGTCATTGTTGGTACGGTATGTCACTGCGGCTAGAATTTATTTTCAGTATTAATATCTGCTTTGTCTGATGTCATGCTTGCATTTCAGGTAGCATTTGGTATGGGAATTAACAAACCAGATGGTGGGTATTAAGATTTACAGGATTGTGATATGCATAGCACTATATCTACTTCATTACATTCCTGAGTATATTTATAATTGAGTAAATATCCACCTCGTGCCAAAAAAAAAAGTGCCAATTTTTCATGATTAGCAATTTTCCAAAAATTCTGTGTGGGAAAGAGACAAAAAGAAATTCTTGCAGAGGTAATAGATATGATTCATCATTTAATGTTATAAATCATGAAAAGAACTCCAACTTTCTATAACATTTTATAAATGAGAACAAGAAGAGGAAAAAGTGAAATGGAACGATTCACTTGTTTGATACTTTTGGTCACACAAGAAGCCACTTAATAAAAAATCATATTCAGTGATACCTTCTTTTGATTTCATTTGTAATTGTTACTGCAAATTACATGACTTATGAAAGCTTGGCTACATTGAAAAGCAATAAAAGTTGCTTTACAAGCTAAATCCTAAAGTAAAAAACAGGCCAAAGAATACATTTATTTAATTAGCATATTTTTATCTCTATCTTCTCATGTTTATTCCTCGCAGAGTATTATTTCCTCTGCTTCTGCATTTACGTTCCATTAATTTTGGTAGTTTTTTTCTTCTCTTCTCTTCTCTCTCTCTACACTTCCCATTAGTTTACTGATAAATGGTGTCTGTTTTCACTTACCAGTGTGAGCATGTTTTCTTGGTTCTGTTAAATGGGAAACTTTTCCATTGGAAATTTATTAAGACGGAGAATGATTTCATTAGTATTCCTGTTTATTTAGTTATTATTTCAAATTTCCTTGCACATTTTTGTTTATTGCTATGCTATAAATATCTATTTTTTTCATCATGCTGATGTTTTAAGCATGCATTGGTGCGTAAAATATATGGTCTTACACTCACAGCCTGTAGTCAGGTTCGTCATCCATCACAGCCTGAGTAAATCAATGGAAACATATTACCAGGTTTTTTCATTTTATCCTTTTAACTTTTTCTTGTTAACCAGCCATTTTTCTGTGCACTATTCTTCCCTAAGCTTCTCTTGCTGCAGGAAAGTGGTCGGGCTGGCCGAGATGGAGCCCCTTCTGAATGTGTACTCTTTTTTAGGCCTGCTGATGTTCCCAGGCAGGTAATTTCTTTCCTTCTTTCTCAACTTTATTTCTTATATGTAATGTTATTTAGTTTTACATATTTTCTTTTGACATCGTTGTTTCCAACTTTCTATAACATTTCTGCTTACCGTCTTCCAACTAATGCTTTTTTTTTTTTTTTACACGTATCAGAGTTCGATGGTCTTCTATGAGAATTCTGGACTGCAAAATCTTTATGGCATAGTACGATATTGTCAGGTATTGTCGTATTACAAAGTAGTGTCACTGTAGAGTTAAGAGTTTTCACGGGCTGTAACTATATTTTTTTGAATGCTATAGAAAGTTAGGGAATATAGAGCAAGTGAAATTTGAGGCAGAGGGAATTCTTGAATAGGAGAATGTTAAGTGACATAAGTTCTTTAAGCTGGTATACAGGTAAAAGCATTCATTAGATAGCAATAAATTCTGTGGTTTAGTAGGTTGGATCTGTTTGCTATTTTAGTCACAACAAATATGATGGTGCCATCTGATTAATAGAGAGCACATCAAATAATTGCCATCGAGGCGGTTAATTAACTCTGATCAAAATGAGTAAATTAAAATATGTTTAATAAGTTTCACTGTCTATTTGACATAATCTTTTTTAATAGAATCAATTAATTTTCTGCAAGTTCTACCTAGGGCATAATGGATGCCAATTTTGAAATTAGGAAATAACTTGTTGCAAAAAGGTATAGCGTAAAAAGGTTGGAGTATTTTTGACGGATATCCACTATATAGTAATTACTTATCTTAAGTGCTTGATTTGCTATGTCACTTAAAATGATACAACAATTAAGCCTTAGTCCGAAATTAGTTTGTTTTAGCTTTATGAATCTTTTGATTCCAGTATCTCTGTTCTAATCATGTTAGCGGTTGGGATCAATTTAAAAACACGTTTGTAGAAAAAAAAGGAGAATTTTTTAAATATTTTAAAAAACATTGGACATATTAGTAAATGGAAAAGAAAAAAAGAAAAAACACAACTAGCTAGGATCTACCCACATGGATCTTTTGCCTCCACTTTAATATGTTCATAGCTAGATCCTCACTAATGTCCAAAGTCCTTAGATTCTTAGCAACAATCTTGCCTCCAAGTAGTTTTAGGTCTACATTTTCCTTTTTGGCACCTTCTAGTACTAACTACTGCTGCATAAACATCACATTTGCGCATTCGGCCATGTGTTGTTTTGTGTAAAACATGATCATACCATCTTGGTTATCCTCCTACCATTCTCTCCAACTTCTTCTACTAGCACTTTTTTTACTCATATGTAAAATAAAAAAATCACTGACACACTCCAATAGTTCCCTACTTAAGCAGAATAATGATTGGTGAATATAGACCGTACCATGCACAAGCAATATATATTTCCAACTTTTGTGTTTACATATGAGAAGACCGAGGACCTTTAATATCTTCTTTTTCTTCAGCTATGGTCAACTTTTCCTTTTTCTTCATCGATACAAAATGGGATAAAAAGAGAAAATTTAGAAAGGGAAAAAAAGGTCAAGTTCTATGACCCAAAATCCCCAACCATAGGTGCAATAATGTGCTTTCATGCTGTTTAACCTTTAAGCATTATAGTGATTTTTGTTATCACATTATATTGTTTTCTTCCTAATGTGCCTGCACATCTTAAGCCCTTTGTTTTACAGTTGAGATACAAAACCAAAATTGCTTCTATATTTATCTAAGCTTGGTCTATATTCCACCTACAGTTGTGCAAGATGGCCATCTAGTAGAAAACATGAATTTGCATTTGAGAATGGATTAATGCTAGAATCTGCTTGTACTAACATAATTTCTGCTTCAAACATTGGGTTTCTCTATGAGCAGTCTAAAAGACAATGTCGCCGAAGTGCCTTTTTCCGACATTTTTCAGAACCATTACAAGACTGCAATGGTATTATTTAATTTTTGTTACTGGCATTTTTTTGTTTTGCTTTTTGACTGCCTTGTGGCATTAATTCTTTGCATACTATGCTTAATTCTACACTTTGCAGGGATGTGTGACAATTGTGCATTCCCAAGTGATATTACAGAAATCGATGTGTCTGGTAATTTTCTCTGTTTTTTTCGCCTTCCAACACAATTTATTCATGCTAGCTACTGATTCTTCTTTCATTGCTTAAAAATCTAGTGCACCATAATGGAGTTCTTTTGTTTTTGTTTTTCGTTTTGGTAACTAGGTTAATGTTTTGCCTAAAATGACTGTAGTTTTCTCCTGTTTAAATACATCTAACAACTCCATGGCACAGCACTTTTGTTATTTGTTTCTATTTTTCATTTTATGACTAGCTTGATTTATTATACACACTGAATGTAAACAGAAGGTTAACATTTCAAAGTTCACATTAAAGTTCAGCGCCTAACCTACTATTCACCACAAAAGTTGTAATTATGTGGAAATTTAGTTAACTTTGTAACAATTTCACTCCAATATGCTTATGTAGGAGCAATTTCACCTAACATTTGAATTGGGCTAAATTAAAAAAAAAAAAAAAACATTTGAAAGAGTGGAGACCACTAAAAACCCAATGTTCAATGTTTAACTTAATGGCTAATTGACTACTAATCCATGTCTACTTCCTTTCACTGCACGCATTGTGTTGGATGCCATTTTGGCTAGATAATTATGTGCACCTGTGTGATTGTTTCAGAAGTGGACTCACTTTTGTAACATCTTTGCTATTGGCAAACTATAACTGATAAGTTTATCTCTGGCTTCATGTTTCAAGGAAGGTTAGTTTTACTTTTATTCATTTATCATTAATTTCTAGGGTATTTTTTGATGTGATGGTTAAGCCAACTCCACTTAGTGACCTGGTGGAGGTGGGTTTGAGCCACAAAGTAGGCTCTCTGGGAAAGCAGGGAAAGTCTGTATTTGTGAACCTCTCTAGAACTCATAAATATTGGATGCTTTGTGTAGTGTGTCAATCCTTTGTTATGTCTCATCACTTTTAGAATGACAATGAGCATTATCTTGATAGTTGTGAAATTTTTTTATGTTCGTCATTTTGATTGGTACTATTTATCTTGAGAGTTATGAGTTGCTTCTACGTTCGTCATTTTGATTGGTACTATTTATCTTCAGAGCTATAAGTTGCTTCTACGTCTGCCATTTCATGGTTATTATTATTTTTGGAACCATCTCTTTTCTGCATTTCTATCCTAGACATTAATAAAGGGACTATGATCCTAATAAAGCTCTGGCATTTTACAGGTCCTGCAAAACTAATGGTTTCCTTGCTGCAAGATGTGCAAGAGAATGATCAGAGATTGACAATATTACAGTTAGTGGAGAAAATGAAAAATAAGCAGAAGGAAACAGGTTTGTTCTAAAGCTTTATATTTTGATCTAATTGGGCAGATGTGATTATGTCCTTACAAATAGCGGGCATATCTTTGTTTTGTTGTAAAACATTTTTCAAATTGTTTCATTGAGATTCATTGATCATTTAGTGTCTTTGACTTTATTGCTCTCTGATTCATGTAGCTCTAAAAGTAGGAATCTGTAAGCTCAAATCCAACTAATAAATAATTGATGATCAGTGTCTTTGAGAATCAATTTTAGTTTGTATATGCTGCTGCATCATTAGGTTGGCAACCTGCCATATTGTGCTCCCTATGAATGCGGTTATTTAGCATGACTACTGATCTTGGGAAGCCCTTAGGAAAATGTATTAGTGATGCATGATTCTTTCTCTCACTGATTGATGGGGTTAATATTATGTCATGTGAAGTCCGACTTTCAAATTAAATTTAGTACTCCAATAAACCAATAAGTTTTGCTTCCATAGGCTTAAACTCAAACTTGCAACAAAAAGAATTGGTTTTCTGAATTTTAGAATGTCCTGATGGTTACATTATTTTATAAACAAGTTTTAATTACACTAAACTCTTTTAAGCTTAAATCTAGCTTGTTAAAGATCCTTATTATAATAATTTGTGATCATAATATTTAGATTATAATAACATATTTCAATCATATACATATAGAACTGGTGGCAAATATATTAGCAAAAAATGGGGGTCATAACTAACTTTTTTTGGAATTTTTTACGTATACCTATATATTTGTCTAAATTTTATCCTAAGGAGGCACTGCAAAAAGAATGTGTGCTGGTTACTGTATCAAAATATTGCTAATTATTTTATTTATTTATTTTTGAAGTCATTTTATTTATTTTATTTAAAATATAATCTGAAGCATAAAAAATAAGAATCCTCATATAGGGGATTTACAGGTTATAAAATAAGATGCAATTAGTATAGGAAATGGCTTTTCAAAATGTCTCAAGTATATTTCTAAGGATCGGAATATTTGAAAATCTTTTATTTTGGTGTGTGTTACTTGGTCTATACCAAAAATTTTCCCCATTCATTCAATTTTTTTTTTTAAATTTTTATTTGACATTTATTCATTGTATAGTCATCTGGATATCTTCATGTTCTAAGATTTCTAAGTTTCTTCATGTACTGGCACACATGTAAATGCCAATTTATTCTGTATTAAAATATCAGGTGTTGACCTCAAGAGAGAGGAGATAGAGCAGCTTGTGATACAACTTATTCTAGAAAGTGTTTTGGTAAGAATTCCTCGTGTTTTATACCTTTGATCTTGCAAAAATGATTGTTTTTCTTTTGAAATCGAACTTCCAGTCTTTTAAATTTGTAATTACAAGTTAATCCTTATAATTTGGTGAAATTAACCATTTGGTCACTACATTTTGAAATATACATGAATGTTTTCCTGTGGTTTACTACTGTTTAGTTTAATAAGTTCTTCTGTTCAAAGTTCATACTTTTTGCCATTTCTTTTTGCTAAAACAAGACCAAAATACCCTTTTTATATCTATTTTATTTCCTTATACTACAAGCAAATTCATTTTCGTTTTCAAAATAATAAACTATAGTTACCCTTGTGCGCATGAATTTTCAGAAAGGGAGGACTAAGTAATTACCTTCACAAGTCCACTGGGATTGATGGTAATTTACCTTGAATTAATTGAATAAATTTAGATGAGGGGATATGATACCAGTGACATTACAAAACAATCATTGCTTGAGTTTTCTTTTTTTTTAGTTTGTCCAATTGCTAGCAGATCCCTAGAGTAGTTTTAATCATATAAATATGCAGGAGGTTTCCATTGTTAAGATTTGTGGGAAGTACTTTTGGTGTAGTATTTATTTCTTTTGACCCCTATGAGAAGAATTATCCTTGCTGTAGAACTGTGGGATCGCAGTGTGCATGCAAATGTCCAATTGAAAAATTTCAGTTTGGCATGAACTTGTGAATGTGTTACTTTTCATCTAGATTTTGAGTAGATGAAGTAGCTTTCTAGTCACAAATGAGCATCTTACTTGTTCATCTATACCCGTATAGGACTGTGCATGGTTCCCGGGGCCTCGAACCGGTACCGAGAACTGTACCGGAACTGAGAAAGAACTGGTAAAATTGGAACCGTATTGGAACCGAAATTTTTAATTTTAGGTGCCGGTGCCGGTTCCTTGCCTAGAACCGTACCGAGAATCAGTCTGTAAATAATAATAATTATACGTTTATAGATTAATATAGTTAGAATTAGAAGTTATAATTAATAATTATATATAAAAATAAAACTAACCGTGTATCTAATAATACCACATCCTATTTTTATTTTAAAAAATAGTACCACATCCTATTAGTTAAGGACTTAAAATTTCCTCATTGACCACATATATAAAGCAATATAAAATTTCTTCATTTTAATATTTGTATCTAATGTTTCTCCTTAAAAATTGCTAAATTAACTAATAAAGCATCAAAGTGAAACATAATTAGAATAATAGCAAAGAGTTTTATTTTCACTTTCTCTAAATTGCCCTTTTTTTTTCTTTTCTATATTTTTTTTAGCATTTATTGACAAACAAATCAATAAATATATATGTATATATTTCGTATAAGTATAATTTATTTAGATACATATGAATTATAATTATTCCATAATTAGGGAAGCTAGCTTCATCTCATAAAATACTATTTTATGGTAATTATTTGGATTATTATGTATGATTACAATGAATAACTTAATAATAAACAAGATAATTCTTTAGAACTCCTTAATTTCAAATTCTAAATTAACCATTTTAATTCTAGATTTTTTTTTTTATGGAATTAAAATGTCTAATTTAATATGCGGTTCTTTCCTGGAACCTGTACCTGCTCCAAGTTCTTCCGGTGCCGGTGCCGGTTCTGGTTCCTACCAAAGAATCGGTATTGGAACCGAACCGCTCACTCCTACGTAATAATGCCTAGACCAGGAAGTTCACATGACTAGCCAAAAAAAAGCAAGAGAAGTCTAAAGTAATCATGTTCAGAATGTGTGGTTGTTAGCAAAATCAATTACCATTGTTTTCTTAAGAAAGATTATGTAATCATTTTATCATCTTTATTGGGTTACAAGACGTACAGATGTTTCACTGCAAAATCTTTTAGCATTTTCTGATGTAGTTTTTTGATGCAGAAAGAAGAATTTCAGCATACAGCATATACTACAAATGCTTATGTGAAATTAGGACCATTGGCAAAGCAGGTATTACAAGGTAGGATGTTATCTTTCAAGGACATTAGGTCTTACATCATTATCACATGTTAGATTGATATTACCGTATGGCTCGACATGGTGCCCCAATTTAGTTGTGGAAGACTGGTTGTAAATCCAGGATACTTTTAATTTTGGCCACCACACCACCAACTCTTAAGATGTTGATTATTCAGAAATTGATGTTACTATTTCTAACTAATGTAGTCAGTCAATCTTCTAGATCTGGTCCCTGTAGCCAATAGCCACCTATTTAATAAATTAAATAGAAGTTGCTATATGTCAAACTTATGAGTTTCTTGGCTGAGCAAACAAAACTGGATAAGTTTGAATTTATCCGTATTTTCCTTTTTATTCATTTTGCTTGTTGCAGCCCAACTCCCATTTATGGAGCAGATAATAATTTTGAAATATCGACATGTTATGTGTACCAGTTGGCCTAAAATTTTCTTACTCTGGACACAGGGAAGAAGACTATTAAACTTGAGATTACTAGTAAACAGAGCAAAGCTGGCTGCAAGTCTGTAAAACGCAGTCTCCCATCATCTGGTCTTGAATTTAAACTTGATCAGTTGCGGAAAGAGCTTTCTTCTGAACACGGAGGCCTCCCTCATTCTATCTTGTCTACTCAGCAGATGAGCATAATCAGTTCCCAGAAACCAAAGTCAGCGGAAGAGGCAAGTTCCTAAAAATTTGACAAGTAGTTGTTAATTTCGATAAATTCTTTTGATTTTAAATCTTTGACTTGACCGTATTCCACAGACTAAGGTTCAATTCTGTTATTATGAATTCTTATTATAGCCCATCAACCTAACACTACTATTGTTGGTTGCAGCTAGAGAAAATAATTGGCAAACTGAAGACAGAAAGGTATGGAAGTAGAATTCTTGAAGAAATAAAAAAGTTCATGGACGCTGGCGAGCCTGATAATGATTTGCCGAACGACGAAGGCAGCAAGAAGAAACCTAGCAAGAGACAGAAAATCAGGAAGGATTTCGTCGTTATTGAAAGCAGTGATGACGAATAATCATCGCTTCTGGGACTAAACTTAAGGTTGTTATTTATTTGTTCACCCCTTGGCATTTCAGGTACAGGATATTATGACTTGCAGTTTTGTTATGTGCATTATTTCTCCTGTTTTGTTGGGGTGGAATGATTTACCTAATCCATAATTTTAATATAATTACAAAAAGACGTATCATGGTAATTATATTCATTTTGTTAATGGAAATCAGTTAGAATTTAATATAAATTTAATTGCTTGAATTGATTCCTGCGCTAGTCTTATATTCATGAAGCTCATTTCCATAGTTACATTGAGTTGAACACTTTCTGTTACTATTTGTTTTTACTTAAGAAATTTTTTAACAAATACTGTAAGTTAAGTTATAATGTAGTGATAAGTGCCTCTCCAACCCAATAATAAGTTCAGATAGATGGATCGATTTATATGTGTCCTCCAGCTCTGGGCATCCCTTAGGATCAAAGGTACTCAGAGCAGGCAATATAGCCTCTATGCTTGTCAACTCAGGCAGTTCAAACAAACACAGTGTCTCCAACTTTGGCAAAACACATTTGCTTGACTTGTTATTTGTAAATATTTTCTTCACTTTTTCGCAAAATTTAATCTTCAGGATCTTCAGATTCTCTAGCTGGGAGGGCAAAAGGAAAACATTTTCAAGGGTTGGGCAATAATCCATTTGCAGATGTTGAAGATTGTTCAACGTCACCTTCTCACTGCATAGACTCGGTAATTTAGGGAGGTTTGACGTCTGTTTCGCTGCAAATAATGCACTTCAATTCCAAACATCTATCTAGCCAACAACCCTTCATCTGCTTTAAGTTGTCAATGCCTAAATCAGATAAGCAAGACATAAATGCATTTTCAACCATAGAAATGTATTCTACATCTTTGAGGATGTTTTCAAAACCAGTAGGAAATTCATCAAATCCGTGAATTTCTAGAGTCTTTGCCTGATCTTTGAGATGAAAAAAATGATTAAGCTGGAAGTAGATATTGTTCATTAGTTCATCTTTGGGTGCATAAATGGTAGGATCTTCGAGTTGATTTGCAGGACAAACAGAGAAAAATATCTGCTTCAAGTATGTCTCTCTCAACTTCGAATTTTCGTTCAAAATTGGAAAAACTTTGTATCATTCACCTGTATAGAAGGTTTCTTCTTACCATTTGAGTGAATTTCAACTTGCTGGGAGATAGTGCATTGATCCTGGTTTAGCTCATCCGGTATGTGCCTAATCTTGTCCCCACCAGCTTCTTCAATGACTTTCAAATCTGGCAGATCAAGCTGATTTAAACAAGTTAACTCTGAAATCCCATCAGGGAGTTTCTTTATTTTGGTTCTTGATAGATCAAGAACCTGCAGATAAGTGAGTCATTTTACAGATGGAAATTTCTCTAGGCTTAAACAACCTCTAAGCAAAAGCTTGCAGAGTTGGCTAAGTTTTTCCAGGGACAGGAGAGATCTTACAGCTGTGCCAGAGAGGTCTGGAACCTTAAGTTTTATAAACAGTTCCAAATTTGGCTCGGATTCTAAGGTTGAACTAACTATCTCGTAGAGAAAGTTGAGTGAGATTGATTAAGTTGGAAAAGCCAGAAATGGTTAAACTCCCTTCAACCTTAACATTTGATAGGTCAAGAATTTCAAGGCTCGTTAAGCATTTAATGGATACAACTTTGATCTCAGACAAAGAGCTTGAACCAGATAGATCGAGCTCGACAAGTTTTGTCAAGGCATCTAATGGGGAAGCTTTTCAAGGTTAGTGCAGTTTCTCAAAACAAGATGAATCAAGTTTCTTGGGTTACAAAAAGATGGTAGAGATTCGATTTTAGTTTCGGACAGGTTAAGGGTCTGAAGACTAGACATCTGCCTGAAGGAATCTTCTGGTATTTCTGTCAAAGATTTGAAACCTGCAAGATCAAGAATCTCAAGCCTTATAAGACCATCAATGTTTTCAGCTTCCCAATGGATGAACAATCCCTCAACAAAAGCTTACAGAGATGAGAAAGGTTAGAAATTGAAGGTAAAGATGTAATTCTTGTTTTCGAGAGATTAAGAAACCGGAGTAGTTTGAGATGCTCGACGGACGTGTCTTTGATTCTGATCAAACTAGGTGAATCAGAAACATCAAGTGATTCAAGCAGTTTGAATGTTTCAGAGCTCGGGTTTTGCCCATAGCATCAATGCATTCAGTAACAGCATTTAAGGAATATTCAAGGAGTTCGACTGGTTCCTTTACAATGAGATCGACAGCTTTGTATGCTGCTTCGACTGGCCCTTTCCAGTTGAACATGCAATGTGCTCTTCACCATTAGCATCAATGAGCTTAACAGTTGCAGTAGTGAGACCGAGTGTGCCACAAGAAATCTGCAGATCCTGAAGCTTCCATAAAATTTCTGGCTGAAAAACTTCATCTGACACTAATGCTATCAGGTCGGTATCAGTAACTCTCTTCTTCGTTTCAGCTACAGACTTGAAACGCCAAAATAATATTGCCAAGTTGCTCATCATTCAACGCATAATCCAGCTCTTTGAGTCGATCCTTCAGAGCATGGCGGCCACTGAGTTTTCCGAGGACAATCCCAGCATCATTGGTAGGTTCAAGCCAGTATACTCTTCCACCATTTTGCTTGCCATAGTAATGTGTTTATGATTAATTCCAGTATAAATACCTCCTAAAATAAGCTCCCCACGACATTTTATGGCCATTACAACCTCATCCAATGAAGCATTTCCAGCTCTTTCACCAATGCCATTGATTGTTACTTCTTACTTCCACTTGTCTAGCAGCACCTGGACATGTCCCCGCTAAGGTATTAGCTGTAGAAAGTCCAAGATCATTTTGGCAATATGTTGAAATAATGACATTTTCAATTCCTGGGGTATTAGCTCTTATATCGGCAATGAGCTGCCCAAATTCACTTGGCAGTGTGATACCAACAGTATCAGAAATGTTCAGAGTTGTTGCACCAGCCTGGATAACTTCACCCAAAATATGGTATAAGAACTCTCTGTAAGATCTACCAGTATCTTCAGGGCAAAATTCGACATCTTCACACCCAAAACTCCTAGCAAATCTAATCCTACTTCTAGCAATCTCCACAGCCTCTTCTTTACTCTTCCTCAACTTATACTGCATATGGGGTATGAATCCTTGGCTTTTTAGAGTACTTTAATATTGATTTAATTTAATTTAATAATAGTAATATTGAGTTCTAAAAATAATAATGACTATTTTTGAGTAATATACAATTCTAATAACTAATTAACACAAACTTTTCTAAATTTTAAATAGGGATAATACACTATCATTTATTAAAAAAATACATGAATTAAAACTGTGGACATGGAAAACCTTAATTTTGCGAAATAAGAAGTTAAGCAAGATCAGAGTGCGAAACCAGCTCAATTTCGCAATTTAATCTTGCGAAAGTTGAGCCCAATAATAATTAGAGATGAATTAGATTAATTTAAACACGTAAATAAGACATGTGTATAGTTTCGCATCATAGACTTGTAAAACTTTGACAGTGTAGTTCAACTTGCCTAATAACCCGAACCATACACATTTCAAATTTCAAATTTATTTCTTTTTCTATTCCACCGTTTAAATTTCATAGTTTGTTTTTGAATGCACCCGATAATACAAGTATTCTATATAATAAATAAAACTAATATTCTGCTATTTTTCAATAAAAAATACTAATATTAAAAAAAAAATTAAACACTTATAACCTGAGTTGAACGATCATGGACTGATCCGCTGCAAACAAAACCCCGACAAATTGGGCAATGTTTATTAATAAGAAGCCATTGCTTAATACAATGATCATGGAATGAATGTTTGCATTTTGTAAGAAATCTACATTCTTCTTTATCTTTGAATTCCTCCAAGCAAATTGGACATTCACCGCTTTGAGTTGCTGTGTTACTTTGAAATATAAAAGAATTTCCCGGTAATCTTTGCGGTTGAGGAAGCGGCGGTAGTCTGCCAATGCTGCCGCCTTGATTAGGCTGTTCTTGATTATTGGTGGGTAACTTTTGTATTAGACAAAATAATGATATGATTAATAATATCGTTAATACTGTAATCATACACCAACACAGAAGAATAAATAATGAAGAATCCATTGAGCTCCTCAAGATTATATTAGAGAAAGAGATGTCTTTGAAAAGAAATATATGCAGAGGTAGAGTTTGTATCCTATTTAAAAAGAAATTCTCATGCACTACTCAGATTTCTTTTTTACTATGTATGACAGTGAGTTACAGTTTGTAGAATTTCACTGTCTGTTAAAAACTATACGTAATAGTTTTTACTTTTCACTCTGTTAAAAACTATACGTAATAGTTTTTACTATTGAATTTATAGTCATATAATTTATAGTATATAGAACAAAATTATATAAATTGCGACTCATCGCATTTTATCTGGACACTCTGCAACCACGCTAACCATCGGTTGAAGATCAACATTGTGGTCCGACCCAATTCAAATTCAACCCTTATGAACTGAGCATTCACATTCACTACGGTTGTTGTGGCTGCGGTTGACGGTGCCGCCATGGCTTACACCTTGTTGATCATTGGTTTATGACTTGGATATTGGTTTAAATAATAATACCCCTACTACCAATAATAATAGGAACTCTACCATAACATTACACAAAAATATGATCATCGCAAGCAATAATGGAGGAGTACACATTGTTATGTGGAAATCATAGATGAACTAAGAAGGATCATACCAATGCATAATTTAGTAGTAAATACTCAGATATAAGTTAAGATTTATGAGTGATAATTAAAAGATGACAATTTTAACCAATTACATAAAACCCATCTCAAATTTATGTCAAACTCTTGTACATTTAACATACCTTTTAACTAGTCTATAGCCATAAACTGCATACCTCTATATATTCTTAAGAGGACTAAAGTAACGAATCTATGAATGTATTATTTTGGACTAATGCTTCTTCTCTAATTGGAAAATACAAAAATCAGTGATGGATTCACAAAAGTTGTTGCCAATTCCCCTTGATTTTCAAACGAAGAAAATTTTCTTACTTAACTGTTATCTTTCTCGTCTGCATCATCATTGACTGTATTGTACGCCTCATATTGAAAATCCTCATCAACATTCTCCATTGATTTTCCGTAAACAAATGATTTTGTCCCCATCGTAGTGAAAGGCATTAAACCAAAAGCGCGAGCTGTTTTGATCTCCCTAGCAAGCTTCCTCTGCGCTTTGGCGCTAATACCAGTCTATGAAATGAAACAGTAATAGTCATCAGTAAATAATTTTTTATTGGATATTAAAATGTTGGAAGGAGCACTTCATGATGCAGATTACCTGGCTCCTCTTAACAATAATTCCAGCCTCTGTTAAGAACTTTGCAAGGAATCTAACATTCTGCATAAAAGTTTCGACTTATCTTAGATACACACACAAAATGATTGACGACGAACAGTCACAAGTTAAATTTATATTTTAAGTTTAAATCTATTTTTCTGAGAATTGATAAATGGCAAATGCAAGAGTGCAATAAAGTCATTAGATAGGCAGCAAAAACAGAACCACGCCTATCAAAGGGTAGGCAACAGATTTCAAACACAAAAAGGTCAACTTCTAACACGCTTCTTCACACAAGATGACACAATGAAGCAGTTTTCCTAGAGAATTGATGAATGACCTAAGAATATGCCATCAAATTTCCCGTCAAATCAAATGCTGCAGATTAGCCAACAACCATATGAGCAACCGGCTGGGAATGCTGTGCAAGGTACTAATATAAGCAACTCATAAATGACATTTATAGTTTAAGAAAATCATAATAGCAGCATTGATTTAAACCAACGCATAGCATATGGTGCTACTATATTTTACAATTGTGGAAACAACAAAAACTATATGCTAAGCTCACCCGAAAATCTGCTTTTTTGAGAACTTCCTCTGTTGTTACGTCAAACTCTACCTTACTAGGAGGTCTACGGACTCCTGATTTTCTAAGATCCAGTTCCTGCAAAAGTCATGCAGTACTCAGACAAGACAATCATGAAGCTTAAAAAGACATGAAATGTTCAAAATGGCACATTCAGCAAAGTGCCAAAGAAAAGGAACCAACTTATGATGAATTTATGATCATAAATCCAGTTATTCCAAGATATCAAAAAAAAAAAAAAAAAGCATCAACCAAAAGTGTCACTTTCATAATTGGCAGTATACTATGATTTGAAATATAAAAAGAGCGGAAGGAAGACAGGAAGGTATAACATTCAGACAGAAGACACGCAGTAAAACATAGTACTTTAAGCACAATCTACAAAAATGTTAAAAAGGAAAAATCCATACCACATGCAATATCATCAATGCCAAAAACAATATCATAGCACACTCTTTTTTATAGCTTTCACAGCTGATTGGATACTGGCTACAAATATTAGACCTCTTCAATTTTTACTGCTGACTACAACAAAAGAAACCATAACCGTTTTAGGTTCACTTGTTTATAAAAAACAACTTTTTAAAAAATTTTCCAAGCAACTTTAATTTTTGGGCAAAGCAACTTTTGTTTTTTGTTTGGCAGTAATATGCTAATATTGGAAATTAGTTAAAAACAAGTTAAAACTTTTAATTATAAAACTAAAAACATTTAGAAATTCAGAATATCATATTTTTGAAGAGAAAAAAAAAATCCATTTTTAAAGATAAGAAAAATGCATAAAATGGCAAAACTGTAAGTCACCGAGACACAGCAGTGTTGTTTGGATTGGCTATGGCCGGCAAGCAGTCAGCCATGATTAATAATGGTGACTACTGGTGAATGTGGATTATTAAGTGCCAGTTTCTAAGGTCATGATAAGTTTGTCAATCTTCACAGTCCAGAAGATGTTTTCTTCTGAAAAGAGGAATTCATTTTCCTTTAAAATGACTTCATTTTTCATTTGACCAGGAAAATATTTTCCGATGATGACTTCACTGAACAGCCCAAAACATTGGAGAATACAGAAAATCCTTTCAAATATAAGCTATTTTCCCAAAACCAAAAATGTTTATTAGAAAACAGTGCAAACATAAAGCAACCATACAGTTAAAAGGCTTGTGCTTTCATGACACTTGTATGAACTAATAGCATCCAACTCCAACACTCTTTTAAATAAAATGTCATTACTATATATTTATACTACATACCTTAACATCATAAGTATCTGAAGGTACTAATTTGAGATCTGGTCTAAAAGAATAGTTATCGTTTTGTACTTCCTCAGGATCAAACTCAAAATATGTGGCCGCTTTCTTCAACTTTCCCTCCATTCCGTCAGATAAGGTGTCAAAACTCTCATCAAGACCATCCATAGTCCCCCAGTTATTTCCTTTACGAGCTCGTTGAGCCCTGTCAATTTCTCGGTACAAGGGACCAAGAGCTGAGTTACCTCTTGAATCAAATATCCGTGACTCAAAATCATCCATAGTCTCAGAGAAATTAAGATTTCCTTTGTCACCTGAATAAAAACACAGTAAGCAAAATTAACATCTAGGCATATCCAATCTAAGCCCCTGGAGGGAAATAAAAAATTAACAATAGGACTACAGAATTGGAAGGAAACCTGTAGGAGCATTTGTAGAAAGTGATTTAGTGAATATGTTAGAGAGGCACCGGCGAGATAAGCCACTGCTAATCCAGTGCAAAGTAATGCTGCTTATTCTTCTCATCTTTGGTGCCAGTGAGATTCAAGAAATCTTGTTGCTGGTTTGTGACTTTTCTACAAAATCAGCTCATGTCAAACAATTTATCATTTCATTTTTCTGCAAAATTCTTAAAGTATTATTCAACTAACATGAAAAATTCAACTTGTTTCACTAGTTATATCCATGAAAAAACAAACACAAACAATTATGAAGTCCCAAATATATTGTGATATCGACACCAAAGGATAGAATTGGAGTGCAAGGTTGTTCAACATCCTGATTTTAACAAGAACCCTTAGAACATCAACAAAATCAAAACTTAAAATTGCAAGATTCCACAACACAACCTAAAAAAAGGATAAATAGCTTACATCAAATAATTATAACAAGTCAATATAACAAATAGAAATTTAAATATAACCATCAGCAGGCAAAAATTTCTTGTAATCTTGTTACATGAGAACTAATAATAAGTAAATGCATTTGCCTATGAGTTCAATACCTCAAAACCAAAAACTGTCAGGCAAGTAAAAGTAGAGTGTATCTAACAAAACAATATCCAAATTACAGCTTCACTTCAAATGTCTAATAAGATTTATCTCAACAATAAAATTACAAACATATATACAATTCTTTTTAATATTCAAAAGGCTAAAAAGAACAGATAGTGAAAAAAAAATCAATTGAAGCTGGAAACCATTTTACATTTAACGAATTCAAATTATCACTTACAGTTAAAACTGAACACTGAAAAGCTTCAATCCCAATGCAGAGGTGGAGGTAGACGAAAGACACCCTCTCTGTGCAACGGTAGTGTCTGAGAAAGAAGATCGAAAATCCCTAATCCACGAAAAGGGGCCAAAAAGAACACAAAAACGCAGCGTTTCAAGAAAGAAATTTTTATGGGCCCGTAAACAATTAATAAGCCCAAGGCCAAGCTCAAGCCTAAGCCCATTTGAAAATTTTCTTGCCAGAATTTCGTTGCTGTTCAGAATGATTTGAACATTGAATAAACGTAGAAAAGCTCTTCTTTATTGACTTAAGATTTCCTGAAGAAACAAAACGCAACCTTTCGCTTTCACTCTGCACCTTCTTCAGTCATGAGTCTTTTTGGTTTGGGCAGGTTACTCCTTTTCTTCCACTTTTTATTTACGATTTTTAATGCTATTAGTAATCTCAATCTGCTAATTACAATTCAATCAGATCTCTTACATTTTTTCAACTTTTATTGAAAAAAATAGACAAGTGATCTGTTCAGATATTTGGGTTTTCTTTTTTTTAGTTTTATGATCAGTTAATTATGCTATTAGTTCTAATTATTCTTTCTTTATTAGTGGCGTTTAGTTTCTTGATTTAGTTTAAATGGAATGATAATTGTTCCCCAGAAACATAAGATGAGAAAAGAAAACAGAAAGTTAATTTACTTTTGATATTTCTGTTTCTGTGTATACATTTGTATTAATCACAAGTGAGTTTTGAAGCCATAATAGCATTTGCATATAGTGATTTTTCTTATGCATTTAGTATGATCATAGTTGTTTTCTCCTAAATGGTTATTGAAATTTATAACTTTGACATTAGGGTTTATAGGATCTTTTTTAATTATGATGGCTATTGTAGAAAAAATCTATGTATCTTCTCAAAGAGTAATAAGTTATACTAATGCAGGCTACGGGATATTAATTTCTTGTCATCGTCTATTACTGAATAGGAAACTTGATTGTTGGCATGATCTTTCTAATCAAGCACTGATCATGAGTATCAAATATATGCTATGTTGTTACTCATAACTTTCGAGATGAGAAATGAAAATTTGTGGTTGAATTTTATTATATGTTGTTGTGTAATAGTTTCTTCTTCATGCTTTTCAATATGTTTCTTTGATTCTTTAAAATTGGGTATAAGAGTTAAGCTGGTTATTGATTACACACAATTCTTTTTGTATTATTATTATTATAATTATGTTCCTCTCTTTTTGTAAAAATGCCTGATAAGTTGCCTGTAAAACAGAAACCAAAGAACATTCCGCCCCAAAAAGAGTGCACCCTCGGGAAGTAAGGTAGGTTTAATTAGTTTAATTATTGCATTTGGGAATCTCTTCCTTATCATTTATATTATCATGTGAATCCATTGTTGAAATTTTCAAATGAAATACAGAGCTTTAGCATTCAAATTTGCTTTAGCATTCATGTGAATCCATTGCATTTGAGAATCTCTTCCTTAACAAATATCATTACTTAGCATGGTGTGTCTTGTCTGTGAATAACTCATTCGAAAGAAATAAGCAAATAATTGATAAGTATTTTAAGGAAGTTAGTGGGCTTTGGAGGCTAAAAGTACTTTATTGAATTTTGGAGAGATTTAAATGTATTTTCTTATAGGGAATATAAACTTATGTATATATTGCAATTCAATAGTATTCATTAATTGCCAAGACAAAGTATAGCATTTTTAATAGGAAGCACAATGAGAAAGAGAGACATCTGATGAGGGAAAACAATCTCTGGGCAGGAAATTAATGGCCGGTTAAAAGTTTGTGCATAAAGTTAGGAGATAGTAGCAACAGGGGTTCAGTCATCCAGACAGCAACTATATATTTTTTTAACAGTGGCATAGCATAAATATGCAGTAACTTGAATGGTTTGTTGGTCCATGTGGTTAACGAAATGTATATTTTTTGCCACCATTTTAAGCATTAGATTTTACAGTGAGACAATTGAGGGCTGAGGCAAATGCTGGTATAACTAGCCTATATTTCTGGCTTCTTTTTAATTTAAGGTAATAGATCACAATACTTATTTTAATGTTATCTCATTGGGCTTTTAACCATGCAGGGTGCACAACTTAGAAAACACATTGATGCCACCCTAGGTAGTGGGAACCTGAGGGAAGCAGTAAGACTTCCCCCTGGGGAGGATTTGAATGAGTGGCTTGCTGTCAACAGTAATCTCTCTCTCTCTCTCTCTCTCTCTCTCTATATATATATATATTAGTCACCATAAATCGATTGCTGTTGCCGCTAAACTGCTTTTTAAAGTGAGAAACTGAATAAGGTTTTGGATTTCTCCTATTTCAGCTGTGGATTTCTTCAACCAGGTGAATCTTCTCTATGGTACCCTCACAGAGTTCTGTACTCCAGAGAATTGTTCTACAATGTCAGCAGGACCCAAGTATGCTATGCAACTCAATTGCTTTTGTAAATTTTTTTTTTTTTTTTTTTTTTTTATGATTGGTTGTTGACTCATAGACACCACTACGTTGTACAAACTCGCTTATGAGCATAAAAAAGTCAAAATTTTCTCCCAACGCATCAGTTATGGCATTCTTTTTCTTATCATTTATGCACTTAGTTCAGTATTGGGCCTTGTTAATCTGTAGGGGCCAGAAAGTTGGACTTTCTAGGAAGTGCATCCATTTATCTGGTTTAAGTTCTTGCAGGTGCAGAAAACTTGCAAAATTTAACAATTCTTTTGCAGATTAGGGCTCTTTTCTGAGCATGTTAAGTTCTGGTGTTGTTTTAGTTCTTTGCCTAATATGGAAAGAAGTTGGGAGTTCTTTGCCATGTTTCCTGAATTTTGATTTAACAATATAGATATCGATGCACACATCTTACTCTCATAGTAGTTGTTTGCAGGTTTCAATTGTGTTTATTTCTGTTTTGAGAACTCATGATCTGTGGATGAAACTTTTCAGGTATGAATATAGATGGGCAGATGGGGTACAAATCAAGAAACCTATTGAAGTTTCTGCTCCAAAATATGTTGAATATTTAATGGACTGGATTGAAACTCAGCTTGATGATGAATCCATATTTCCTCAAAAGCTTGGTAATTATCTTTGAGTGTCTACCTTCCTTTCTTGTTGGCATGCTTATTATATGACTACGGGACGCTGACTTTTTTCTCCCCCCTCACCCAACACACAAATTTTCTGTTTTGTTTCCAAACATAATGGTTTCTCTAAACTCTTATAATCAGTGCCACTTCCAACTACTGTATCTATCTCTATATGGTGTAGAAAGGCAACGGATAAATGTGATTCCTCTAAGTTAAACTAAACTCTCCATTTTAAACTTTCAGGTGCACCATTCCCGCCTAATTTCAAGGAGGTTGTTAAGACAATATTCAAACGTCTATTCCGTGTATATGCACATATTTATCACTCTCACTTTCAGAAAATTGTGAGCCTCAAAGAAGAAGCTCATCTGAACACATGCTTCAAGCATTTCATACTTTTCACTTACGTGAGTACTTTATTCATAATTTGGCAAGTAATTAGTATGAACTCGTCCACACCCCCAATGCACATTTCAGTTACTGATTATAAAAAATTTTTGGTTATCTAAAAAAAGGTTTGATTTATTTTCAGAAATTAGGTTTGATTTGTTTTGCGCTTTAAAGAATGCTTACTTTTATTTTGCTGAAATTCAAATATGATTCTCTTATTTTTTTGGAACTTGATTTACAGTTTAGTGGTCTTTTTCTCTGCAATACAGCATTCAATGAATAGCTTGAATTGCATAGGGTCACATGCATCAATCTTTGATTTAGCAAAACATTATATTATGAGTCACAACTTTGGAATGCTGAAGGAACCATGACATCAATTTTTGAACGCGTTCTTGAAATATATAAAGAAGTGCACCCATTGATTTGATTTGATTTATTTTTGTCAGGAATTTGGATTAATAGACAAGAAGGAGCTTGCACCTCTTCAGGAGCTCATAGAATCCATAATTGTTCCTTACTAGAAGTGGGTATGCCCGCCCCAGGTTCAACAATGTTATATTAGAGTTGCATGTTTAAACTGAGAAAACCTATATTTGAAATGCATAGCAAACTAAATAAGTATACTGTGATGTGATTGGCGGAGTCTGAATTTGAGTTATAAAAGAAACAAAATGTATATGGCTTCCCAGAGCTTAAAGTTGGCTTTTTTTTTTTTTTTTTTGAAATGCTGATACAATATTTCCAGATGATGGAATTCATCTTTTCTAATTCTGTATAACTGTGAATTGATTTGGAAAATTACAATAAAATTGCTAATGCTTATTATTAAGCTGTGGTACTTTTACAGGTATGCACTCAACATTTATCATTTTTCTCATTCAATATAATTTCCGCATTCAAATAATACAAAAATATTAAGCACAATACTGTTAAAAGTCTTGTTTAACATTTTTCTGCATCCATGCTGATTAGAGATTAAGATGAAAATATACTCCCCAGAACAACTTATAAGTTGGTTTGATCAACTTATAAGTATTAATAAACATAAGCTTAAAATCAAACCCAAAAACTGATCGCAGAAAGGCATCTTCATTCTCCAGCCAACCATCATAAAGAATCAGTGAAGAAATAACTATCAAAAAGAATATTGAATTTATAAATGAATCTTTTAGTCTTCTTTCTTTCTTCTACTCTGCTACTGGTTTTCATACAGCAAAGGCATTACACAGTCATCCATTTACAAACATATCTGTGTCATAGAATCCGTAATCTCCATAATAGCCAATTCTTGAGCTTCTGGAGTTCCTCAAACCCATGATAGTTCCTCATTCTTCATGCATTATTTAAAACCTATAAAATCACAAATGATTTCTACCCTTAGCTCCTCGCGACTTTATAATTACGTATTATTGCTTAAATACCTGGAAAAATTCAGTATAAATTGATAAAAAAAAAAGATCAGTTTAATATCATACCATCATTGATCTTGATTCAAGTCATATTGCACCCGACTCGTGCTGCTAAGATCAGGGTGCCCATACTTGGAAGATACAAAAGTATATGACACCACAACAGCAACAAAAACACCAAAAACCAATGCGAAAAGCTGAGAATTTGCAAGCAGCTCGCCTCGAACCTGAAAAGCCAATGATCGGCATACAATATGATCCTCCTTAAGTTGACAACCATCTGGCATCATGGGGCCATACAAACTGAAAGCAGTCTGATAGAACCAGAGGCCCTGAAGAGTAATGGCAATGCCACTACTCAAATCAACGGGAAAACTGGTTGGGAGGAGAGCTCCAGCAACAATCGATAAAATGCATAGAGCTATTAGGAAGACAAGCAGGAGGTGATAGTATCCCTCGAGGCCTTTATGGGTTGTTGAGTGGAAGTAAAACAGTAGGTATTCTGCACAAAAGGCTGTGGCAGCAAGCAAACAAAGGGCTCCTTCTGGCAACGGTAGAAATCTGAGCTTGGAGTTAACCCATAAAGAAGGATTAGGAAATTAAATATAATGGCAGAGATCAAATCTTGTTTCTGCATACTAACTTATGATGAGGAAACAGAAAACAAACTTCATGTTGCAGTATACAAGATTGTGATATCAAGAATCAAATGCTTTAATTAGGCAATATTACAGGCCCTATTGTGGTGGTCTAATTGGAATCATCTAAGAAATATAAGTCAACATATCACATCACACAAGTCAGGCATAAACAGGTTTGATGTTTAAAGCTCAAATCCCAGTTTTACTACATGCTGTACATAAATCATCTGAGTCCTTTATTTCAGACAGAAGAGCATACAAATAAGTAACAATCAACAAAACCAATCCTTCTATTTCTGAGTAAGATCTCATGAATTTTGCAATATGCATAATAACCATGCAATTTCAGTGCTAGTTTCTGAATTCTGCAAGTGCTGACATACAAGTTACTTTGTTTCGTTTATTTGAATTTGACACTTAAAAACATCCCATGATGCCCCTAATATACTATTGAGATACTGACCATTTACATGCTAAATAATGAACTTTTTAATCAGAAGTGATGCAGAACAACAGCTGCAGTGCAAAAAAGAAATGCTTTAACAGAGATAGAAGTGTTCTTGCGTGTACACAATTTATATTAACTTTCATAAAATAGAAACTATTACACTAATTCGATCGATTCATTACAAAGCAGAAACTTTATTTATTAATTACTCTCAAAAGAGAAAAGTACTGGAAATATTAGAGATCACATTCAAAAGCTAGTGGGAGGAGTTGGCTAAACTGATGTCTTGAATTCCCATTTTCCCTAATCTATGTAAGTACTACAGGGCAGTATAATCCAAGGCATTACATTAACATTTAGAATCCCTTTCACTTCTCAACTATGCACAAATATGTTACTTATACTAAGTATTTCCCCTTTTTTAACATAATCAATGGCTTAAAGCAAAGGAAAACAAAAAAGCACAAAAAGTTAAGCTGAAAGATAAATCAATTCCCAGCTTCCAGGCTACTATTATTTTGAATTAAAAGCTTTCCTAGTTTTCTCAAGCACCAAACAATTAATCTTTCATTAAGACAAAAGAGAAAAGCACGAAAACTAAAGAAAAAGCAGCAGCCAAAGAAAAGGATGATCATAAAATACAAATATATAAAGGGTATGGGCAAAAGGCACATATAGAACAGTATAAAAAAGAATAGATAAAGTAAAGGAAAACAAAAGAAGCTGACCTTGTTTTCTGTGAGAGCAAAGAAACAGCACCAAATATAAAGAACATGAGAAGCATTCCAGAATGTTCAAAATCATTCATGTGAGAAGGGTTCAATATTCCATTAACAAAGAACTTGAGATGGGTAGAGTAGAGTAGCTCAATGCACAAATCAACGAAAGCACCAATCGCCAATACATAAAGTTCCAAGTATTTGAGCTTCCCATCAAAACCAGGCACAGGATTCCAAACCCTGACTCGAAAAGTCTTTGGATTTGATACATATCGAACCAAAGAGCACCATATGTGCCATACACCAATCAGCAAGAACAGTGTTCCTGGCACAACATGACCCTTAAAAGAACCCATCTTCTTCTTCCCCTAGTTTTCCTCTTCTGCAACTTCTTTGTATTGTATTTGACTTTGTTTATCCAATCGATTGGCTCTGTTTCAAATGAAAAAAAATTTCTTTAATTTATTAGAACAAATAAGAAATTTGTTCTAGAACTTATCATAATTGACTTAAACGGTGATGGTTCCGTATCAGTATGTGGTGATGGTTCCGTATCAGTATGTTTGTCTGACGAGAAAATCGAACAAAAGTTGTAGAAAAAGTAAAATAATAAATGGGATGAAGAGAAATTAAAAACCCATATTAAGGAAAAAAAATTAGAAAAGCCAATAAATAAAACAAAGAGTTAATAGACAAAGTTAATACGTACCCTTGTTAAGACTTTTTCTCAGGAAACAAACAGCCAGGAGAAGGGGTTTTACTAATTTGAATTTGTGATTCCAATTCCAACCCCTCCAAGAAGATGAAGAAGTTTCTTGGCCTCTGAAAGTCAAAGTCTCTGCTGGCAATTCAATACTATACCAAGAAAGTCAAAAATTGAACGCTACAAAATCATCCAAAAACAAAATTTTTAAAAGAAAACATAATTATTAGATCACAAATCAAAATAGAAAGACCCAAATGAAAATGGGAAAAACGTGAATTAATCAAAATAGCAGAAGATAAAGAATTTTTACACAATGAAATGATTGGTTTTGAAGAAAGGACACAAAAAGCTTCTAAAATTGAAAAGGTTAATGATGGGTTTTTTTGTGAACAAAGAAAGAAAGAACTCCAAATTAGAACACAGAAATATATGAAAATTCAATTAGAGAAAAGAGAGAGTGGTGGGGAAGAAGGAGAGTGGAAGTGGGTATGATGGGGATCTGAAAAAAGTAACGTAAAAATTATAAAGGAATCATTTTTAATTTTCATGGGAATAATTTTTCATGATAGAAAAATCATAACTGAACTGTTGAAAGCTTCCTACGTACCTATAAATTATAGTATTATTATTATTACTCTCACTACCAACCCCAAACGTAATTAATTTTAAACAAAATTAAAATTAAACATTCTACTAATTATTTACTTTTATAATTAAGACAACCAAATTGTTTTTCCGCCTTAAAATGTGTTTTTACTATTTTCCGCTCCCTCTAATTAATATTTGATATTATTGTAAAAAAAAATTATTTCTTTTAAAAATTAATTTAAATATGATTAATTTACTATATTATCTTTACTTATTAAAAAAAATTAATAGATAAATTGCATTTTTTTAAAAAAAAATAAGAGGATAAAATAAAAAAAAATACTCATTTCCTTTCCAAATCTTATGAACATAAAAAAATGTAATTATTATTAGGTTGTCATGTCTCATGTTTCCTCCATCTATTTGCTATTGTCGAAGCAGAACAAAGTATTCCAGAGAGCTAGTGATTTTGCTATTCAATGGTCAACCCCCACCAACTTAATAACCATTGAACGCACGAAGAAATTCACCCTCAATACTATCCATTACGGCACCCGTGTCAAGACGTTTTAAGTTTCTAGTTAAGACGTTTGAAGTTTCTAGTTTTAGAGAAAGAATTCTAATTGAAATTTCAAACAATTTCCACCTCCGAACTCTACTACCAACACGAGCGGGCACCACTAGAAAGTTGGCGTCAAGACGAAACTAATGCTACAAATCGTGCTTTCATTGGTTGCCAGAGCAGCCTGCACGCTATATTTTTTAGACTTTTTTTTATGATTGGATGTTGAAATAAGGACATATTATGAATTATCACGTCAAAGGCTTCGATTTGGTTTCATTTACCCTGTTTGTTTCTCAAAATAGAAATCGGATTTTTTTGTTTCTCAAAATAGAAATCGGGTTTTGAGTTTAGATAATTTCATGATTAGTTCTCATAAAAATATTCAATTCAGTCCTTTCTAATAATTTTTTTTTTAATTATAGATTTTGGATTTTCAGTCCTTGGCAATGTCGAGTTTGGTAATGTAATGATTTTTATTTAATT
This sequence comes from Croton setiger, assembly GCA_948099555.1. Lineage (NCBI taxonomy): Eukaryota > Viridiplantae > Streptophyta > Magnoliopsida > Malpighiales > Euphorbiaceae > Croton > Croton setiger. Next base: position 87,529 of record CANUEY010655316.1, read on the forward strand.
AAATATTAGAAAACAACATTGTTTTTGTAAGAAACCCTAATTTTATTTTGTTTTAATCGAATTTGAGTCAACCTAACAGAACCAAGCTTTTGAACTAGCAAAACTCAAGCCTAGAGAAGCTCTTATCAAGGCACGACCAGCCTACCACTGGTTGGTCTCAGTCAGTTATAGCCCTAACCTAAGGTAATTTTTAGTAGTTTATGAAAAAATTAATGGAAAATATCAAAAATACCCAAACATTTGTTTCCTTAATAGACTTTTTATAATATGTTTATAAAATGTTTATATAAAGTGGCTAATTTGAAAATTATTTTCAAAATATATGGTCTTTTTAAGAATGTGGTAAAATTTAGTGGACTATTTATGTCAAAACCCAAAAATTAATCATCCCATTTATAACCAAATCTAAGAAGCTCGTGATAGCTGAATTGGTAGAGCATCAAACTAGTTTATAACTACTGTCTCACAGTTACAGATCAAGGAATGTGAATCCAGCATATCATAATAGCCAAAATTTTAACCCAGGAAGTTCATAATCACCAGATGAAGCACCAAATTGCAGAGAACAAAATCAGCAAAAGCTCGCTCCGGAGGTAAATCCTGCAATTTGATATAACAAAAGTCAAATTATTACTTCAGTGTAAACTACACAAAAAAAAAAAAAAAAGGCGAAGGAGATATGGTTACGGAAACTTGAAAATAACAATATCAACCTTTTTTTACTTAATTTTCTCACCAACTAGAGAGAATGTAAGATTATTAAGCACACATTAGTCTCACCTTGAATTCCTTATTCTCTTTGTTCACCTGGATGCGGAGGCACACTGACAAAATAAATAAAATTTCAGTCACAGGCTCAATCTCCATAAACTGAAAAGAGTTCATTATCAGTCTGCTTACCAGCAAGGACTGCTGTGCCTACACAAGAAAGTACTCCTGAAAGAAAAGAATTGAATGGAAATGATCCAACAACGGCCATGTAAGCTATCTGCAATTCAGAAAACCAAGTTAGAATAGCCTCATATCTTTGAACCAGCAACCAAAGTTTGTTTAGATAAAATTAGAAAGGGATCATTAGAATTAATAGCCATTATATGCATTACGCTAGGTAAAATTAGATGAGCTTGGTTTTCAGGTTCATTAAATGTCTCCCTTAATCTTTACTAGAGCATTTAACTCTTGCATTTAAACCCCATTGATAAAGGTCAGTATAACCACAGTATCTCAAAAAGCCGAAGAGAACAGAATTTCACCACAAAAGCACATAGAAGAGGCAATAATTAGGAAAAATGCAACAGATGGTTTAGTATGAATGCTATTCCATGTAAATTCTTAGCCGAAGGAAGTTTAGAGCCAAATTCTATTACTTTACTATCAATAGACTGGATACTTAAATCTACATACAAAACCAACTAGTTCAACTAAATATCTAATCATTCTAGTTTGATATGATTATTTGGCTCTCCATACGTTTCTAATGATTATGGAACCATGAAAAACAAAACAAAGGACTGAAGGACCAAACGGCAAAAACTTACTTGTATCATGAATCAAAATGAATGAAAACCTTAATACTAGACCCAGATATAAACTAAACAAGAAATGTGACAAAGAAGCCCTTAGAAAGAAATTTCATCTTCACTTAAACCACCACATACCAATTTCGGAGAAAAACAAGTTAAAACTAGAAGCTGGTCAACTGAGGCCAACTTTCTATTGCTCTTTAGCATATTAGGTGTTTTTATTGTTAATTTTATTTCTTAAACTGAACCAAAGAGGTATTCGTTGCTTGAAATTTGTTTGTTTGTGGAAGTATGCTAACATGGCATCTATGGGATCTGTTTATTTACTCGAGCATTTAACTCTAACAAGTAAAATCCATTAGTAATGACAAGCAAGGCAGCAGTATTCCAAAAAGCCAAAGAGAATATAATTTTGCCATATAAGTGGATAGCACAGGGAACCGTTAATAAAAAAACCCCAGATGAAAGTCTTCTAAACTCACGGTGGTTAGTATATATGCTGTTCCACATTAATTTTCTTTTTGGAGTCCTGATCCTTAAAGGTTTTAGTAGTAGTTTAGACTTTGATGTCTTAAAATTTTATATTACATTTTATGGTATTACATTAAAATTCAGGCATGAGATGCATCTAGAACATTAGATAACAAGCCGAAGGAAGTTTAGATGGGAAGCCTAATTCTATTACTATATTTTTTTTTATTAATCGACAATAGCTTTTTGAATATTTTTCAATACAACCCTAGTTGTTCAACTAACTATCAACTCATTTTAATTTTCAGAATAAAACACTACAACCATAATGATCAATTGCGTCAAGTTTTCCTACATCACCTTGACAATTTTACTGATATAAGCATTGAAATCAAATGCTGTCAAAATTCCAGTATACCTAATGTGACATATCCCCACATTAATACCTCTTTTCAACACTATTTTCCATTCTCTCCATAAATATTAACAAATTTCCATAGGCCCAGATACCATATGACCGCCAATTTGATGCGGTAGATAACTCTCAGGAATTTGGATTCAGTTTAGGGAAAATAAAACTAGCAATAAATTTACCTAATAAACCAAAGGGCAAGAAAGAGTGGCCCCAAATTTATCAGCTTCTAGTTTCAATCAGTTATGAATTCAAATAACTTTTCATTTTTCTCTAACAGCTGTGATTGGTACGTGTTTCTTTCTAACAGCTTCTCAAAACACATTTCTTGATTAGTTTCTCTATGCCAAAGTCTTGAGTAATGGTTTGAATTAATTTCCACTCATGATCTAGCAAACACTTCCTATTTCTTTACTAAAGTAATTTTCTGCCAGAAAGTCGTTCAATTCTTTTTTTTTTATTTCCATGATTCAATCATCATCAGAAACATGTAGAAAGCCGAATACATGGTCTTTTTTTTTTTTTTTTTTTTTATGGCAATATGTAGCCCAATGCATTAAAAAAAAAAAAAAAAACGTAAGGCAACAAGAAACAAAAACCTGCATATTAGCAAAGAAATTACTGAAAATGAATATAGGCAAATACCAGATTCGAAGCATCATATTTTATGAAGAGGGGTAAGAAATGGAATAAGAAATAAAGATTTAATATTTTTCATTCATTCTTTCACAATTTAACTTTAGGCTCAAACATTTCAAACAATCAGGAAAAAAATCAAACCAGAGAAGAAAACTATACAGCCATTAGCACTTAAGTGATCTAAAAGGAGAAAATTGATTTCAAGTCAAAGATGAAGAAGGAGAAATGAATTATTAGATCAGAGTATAGTAAAAACATACTCAATAACGGCAAAAGATTCATTCCGGGAATTAAACCCAGCAAATAAATGAAAATTGTCAAAACAACTACAGATAATTCCGTACTTTCTCGTCAACGGAATGCAAAGACTTTTAAATGAAGCAGATCTAAACATAAATTATCAAATCAAACAAATAAAAAGAACAATACCTGAACAATGGCTGTAAAGACGGCAAAGCCAACATAAAGATCGATGATCTGCAACTCAAATCAAAAATACAATTAACAATTCGTCACATCAATTAGCGTATTCGAGTAAGAGAGAAAGAGAAAGACCTTGAGGCTCGTTGGAGTGGCTGTATAAGCAGAGCGAAGGGAATGGAAGAGAGCTTGGGCATCTTTGCTCGACGATCTCGCCATTTCCAACAACACAACACAACACAAGAGACTTCTACACTGACTGAGCTACCGGTGTTAATTATTAGGGATTCGGGTTTCCACAAAGGTCGCATGATATAAACGACGGCGTATAGTTTGTTGGGTACTTATGTCATTTAGGCTGTTATTTTTGTTTAATTTTGTTATTAATAATATCCATGAAAAAAATATTTAATTCTTGAGTTTTATATAATACTTTCTTATACGTGTTGTAGGCTTTTTTTTTTTTTTTTTATAAAAAAATTATACAATATTCCTTTCAATTAAGGATAAAGAAATATATTATAAACATTTTTGCATTGAATAAATTAATTAAATCTCTTCATTCTAATACTTTAAAAAAACTAATCGAATGATATATACCTAATTTTTCATTTTATAAATTGTAATTATTATTTATAAATTATAAAATACACAATTATATTCTTTACAATATTATTTTATTTTTAAAAATATTTTTTTTTTCTTTCATAAACGAAATTTATAGAAATTATTATTACTTTAAGGCACGTTAAATTTAATTTATTTATACTGAATACTGTATAAATCAATATATAAACAAAACACTCGTATATAAAAATTAATATTTATATACTAGTCAGTATATAAATCACCATAAGTATATATAAATAAATATATAAATACAACAATATAAAAAAATGATATTTATTTATTAATTAATATATAAATAATAATTTTATGTAAATCATCATAAGTATTAAACATATATAAAATAAGGTATGTTATATGTTGGTTAGGCAAAAATCGAGTTTGTATACTTATAGGTATATAAGTTAATTTTATATAATGTGTGTTTAGCTAAACATAAAATTTATATACTAATATATGTAAAATCAAATTTTATACTGATAAGTATATATATAAAAATTAATTTATGTACTAATAAATATATAAATATTTAATTAATTTATATATTAATTTATGTACTAATAGATTATAAATATTTAATTTATATTGATAATCACATAGATAAGTATATAGATGATGTATATAAATATATAAACTACCATTATTAACAATTAAATTTAAGCACTTATACGATAAAATTTATTACATTTTAATCCCTAAAAGAGTTAAACTAAAAAGGCAACAAACTTCAGGGATGAAAATTTAATTTCCCTCTAATATTCATCTCCAACCTCTTGTTGCTTTTGAATCCTCCTTAACATTCATGTTTCCTGCACTAAAAAGAATCTCCTCCTCCATATCTCAATTTGCTATGTTTCACACTAACATTCACGTTTTCACCATGAAGCTTGTTGGAAACTTCACGTTTTCCATTAACATTCAAGTTCTCATTCTAGTCATGCTTCCCTAATTTTCCCGCGAGGGGTTGCGTCCGGTCGCCGGTCAAAGAGTCACCGGTCGACTCCAAGGTTGATGATGTCGGTGAAGTGTACCGGTCATTACAAAGTTCCCTTAATATAATATTAATATAATTAGATTAATTTTTTTTAATTAAATTTATTTGTATAAACTATATTAATATAATTTCCTAAAAACATATTTAAATTTTAAAATAAATAAACTTAATATGGAGGTTCTGAAAAAATTTTGGATAAATTATAAGAAATTCTTGAACAATAAGGAAATTTGAATTATATAGCTATTTAAGAATACTAACTAATTAGCTATAGAATTATTATTTTAATTTAATTTATAGTAATAATTATTGAAATTATGATTTCTTACAATTTGTGTAGATCATTATTTGACTATATTCGTATAATATAATTTTATATTCTACATCAATGTGGTAAATATATATTGGTGGCTTCCTTTAAGCCAAATTATAAATATATTTTTTAAAAAATTGTATAATATAATTTTATTTTTAAGAATGATAAAAATAATGATATTTTTAGAAAAACATATTTAACCTTATAAATATTAAAAAATATAATAATAATATGTTCGTTTTCGAGAATTCTCATATTCTCCCGTTTGTGATCAGAATTGTCGGTTACAATCTAGCAAAGATTCTGCCGCTTTCCGACACTCCCAATAACCCATGGAAGGTTTACAATATTGCCCGACGCTTGCGATCCAATTATAACGCTGACCATCATGTGCAATAAATCCATCCATTGTAACGGGAGTAGTAATCATAAATATTTTTAAAACTATATACAATTTTTTTATTAAAAAATACACAGTTATTTAAATTTTAATCTATATTTTTTAAATTATATATAATTGTCATTATTTCACTTTGTCTATTACTTTTCTTCCACCCCAATTTTAAATACTTTTGCAATTTAGCAGTATTTCTAAGTATACACACCGAAGGAGTAATATGCTACTTATTTTATATATATCCTCTCAAAATAGTCAGGATGGTAATATAATCCAAACAGCATGGCGATCATCCCTTAGTCCGACTACTAATACACTCCTTTCATCAAATTCCGATGAGTTGGTGGTGGGCCGGTGGCATTGGAGCCGCCATGGTAAACGCATCTCTACTCTCTTCGGTTTTATCTTACACCTATTACTAAGAGATTACTAACAATCTCTGCTTTTTATTTCTCAATTTTTGTTGTTGCAGAAGAAATTTGGAGAAGGAGAAGACGATGCTCCGCGAAACTACCAGAACGTCGGCCTCGTATTAGGCGTGACCGGAATCGTCGGTAACAGTTTAGCAGAGATTCTGCCGCTTTCCGACACTCCCGGCGGCCCATGGAAGGTTTACGGCGTTGCCCGACGTCCACGGCCGAATTGGAACGCCGACCATCCTGTGGAGTATATCCAGTGTGACATTTCCGATCAGGCCGAAACTCAATCGAAGCTTTCCCAACTTACTGACGTCACTCACATCTTCTTTGTTAGCTGGATGATGCGATCATCGGAGGACGAGAATTGTGAGATCAACGGTCAGATGTTCCGAAACGTCCTTGAAGCCGCAATCCCGAACGCGCCCAATCTCCGACACATTTGTCTCCAAACCGGAAGTAAACATTACGTAGGTTCATTTGAAGCTATCAGCAAGATCCAGCTGCATGATCCGCCGTTCACGGAGGACATGCCGAGATTGAACACACCAAATTTTTACTACACTTTAGAGGATATATTACTTGAAGAAGCATCAAAGAAGGAAGGATTGAGTTGGTCTATACATAGACCACATATTATTTTTGGATTCTCTCCTTGCAGTTAGATGAATATTATAAGTACTCTTTGCGTCTACGCGGCTATATGCAAACACGAAGGCTCACCTCTGTTATTCCCAGGATCTAAAACAGCTTGGAATTGTTATAGTATTGCATCAGATGCAGATCTAATTGCAGAGCAACAGATATGGGCGGCAGTGGATCCAAATGCGAAGAATGAAGCTTTTAATTGCTCAAATGGAGATGTATTCAAGTGGAAACATTTATGGCAGGTATTGGCAGAGCAATTTGAGATAAAGAATTATGGGTTTAATGAAGAAGAGGGAAAAGGGAAACTGAGTTTAGTAGAGATGATGAAAGGTAAAGAAAGTGTATGGGAAGAGATAGTGAAAGAAAATGAATTGCAGAGTAGCAAATTGGAAGAAGTGGGTAATTGGTGGTTTGCTGATTTGGTATTGGGAGGTGATCATGGAGTACTGTGTATGAACAAAAGTAAGGAACATGGGTTTTTGGGGTTTAGAAATTCCAAGAATTCTTTCATTTCTTGGATAGATAAACTGAAAACCTACAAGATTGTGCCTTGATTCTTGATTTTAAGTTCAAATCGTTGTTCCAAAATAAAGCAATGCAGTGTCATTATATAACTGTTCTTTCAAATGATATGATATACTGTTAGATGATACTGTATTCAATAAAATTTGAGATTATTTTTTTTTTAAATTTATATATCACTAATTAAATATAAAAATAATGGGTTTTATGATTTGTACTTCAAAATCGATTTTTTTTGGGCTATTTTCTTGCTTAAGATCAAAATCAGAGATTAAGAAACACTTATTTGCTTAAACGTTCTTCATCTGAATTCAATAAATCTCTTTTGCTTCTCTCTTTAAGCTTTTTTTTACCTTTTCAATAATGCAAAAATGGAGCTCCCCTGTGAATCTTTCTTGAAATGTTGAGCTCCCCTCAAACCAGTAGCCGTCGCGGCAGCTAGGGCAAGGAAGAAGATGAAGTTTTGACAAAGTTTCCAAATGGTACTCTATGTTTTTTATTTTTTCAAAATAGTGTGTAAAATTACGTTTTGATCATTCAATTTTAATTTCAAATAAGAAACCGCTCTTGCTAGCAAAATGCCACGTGCCACAAGTACTGCTACAGCATTTTAATTTAGTGGTGCTCCGTCTCACATGTAATTATTTTCCGTTACTGTTACAGTTGTAAAGCAATCAGCGCTCCACGTCACACACTCAACTTACGGGAATTTCACGGCCTACACAAAGATCACTTCTTTATTTTCATGCTCAGCTCTTCAACCCCCAAGAGGAAAAAGGGTGACGGTGACCACTAACCAGAATCAGTTTCGTATTTGGCTCTGAAATGACGTCGTTTTTACCTTCGGCTGCCATTTCCACTCTTGCCTCTTCTTCCCCTTCTACCTCTAGAGCTTTCTTTCCAACTCGCCTAAATTTGCCTTCTTATAACCGGTAAGAACTCTTTTGAACTGTTCTGATTCTTTAATTTGTTCAAAAATTGAATTTCCGAAGCTTTTAGTTGCTTTAGGTTAGCGATTCTCTTTTTTTTGGTTTATTCATTGATAAATAAAGCAAATTTGGTTGTAGAGATTTGAATTTGGGGTTGAATTCTGATTTTCTCATTCAATATTCTTTTTAAGTTGTGTAGGTTTCATGTGAGGTGTAGCTATGCTGGAACAAATGTGAAGGATGATTCCAGATCTACTGCAATCGATGTTGTTGCTGATGTGAAGTCTCAGCGGGTATAAATTGGCTTTTCTTTTTATTTTCTTTCATTTTGTTCTTTAGTTTTTGGGCTAAATGAATCTTACGAGCATGCTTTTTTTTAGTAGATTGTAGTCTTAGGAGGCAGCGGTTTTGTTGGTTCTGCGATATGTAAAGCTGCTGTATCTAAGGGCTTTGAGGTTGCCAGTCTGAACAGGTCCGAACATGTTTATATTTTGGTGGTTTTCTTGCTTTCCTTTTCCATGTATTTGTTCAATTCAATGCAAGTTTTGGGGATTTTAATGATTAAGATTAAGAAACTTGTCCTTTTTTTTTTGAAAGAGAGATTAAGAAACTTGTCAGATTTCTTTACTTTGTTACCTTATTCTTGTTTTCGTCATTATTAGAGGTTGAAACTTCCATTGTTCTCAGGTCAGGGCGGCCTACATACCCTGATTCGTGGGTAGATCAGGTTACTTGGATATCGGGTACATTCTATTCATTGGACAATTTTGAATAGCTTGCTAGTTTTGTTACAAAACAATTATAGTGCAGTAAAAGTTTGTAGTTTTAGCAGATTTATCGTAGAATAGCTTGCTAGTCATGTACCTCTTCTCTGAGTTTCCATGTCATGCCTTGAACTACTAGGTATCATAGATGCTGATTTGGGAAGTACTCCCTCAAAACTACTATTGTATTGGTCAACAACATTCAGCTGTTTTTCTGCTAACTGAAATGAACATAATTTGGAAAACATTGTTGTCTATTTAGCTACCTTCATCTTTTTTCTGTACTGAGTTAGCTGGTTATGATTTATGACATAGGGTTACAGTTTGAAGATTAATTTCTGCCTGTGAATACTTTAGGAGCCTTTGGAATATATGATTGTGAAAATTCGATATGCATTGTAATCCATGGGTCTATTCTATAATTACTTTTAGCTTACATTTCATGTGATTGATTTCACTATTGGTGTAAAATTTAAGTTTGTCTTTATTTAATACAGGAGATGTTTTCTATGCAAACTGGGATGAAGTTCTGCCAGGTGCCACTGCAGTGGTTTCAACCATTGGAGGTTTTGGAAACGAAGAACAGATGCTAAAGATTAATGGTGAAGCTAACATTACTGCAGTGAATGCTGCAAAGGAATACGGTAAGGATTCTAATTGTAAGGTTAATCCAAATTCAGATCATCATTTTAATTATCAGTGATCTCATCTCCTAGGAGATAAGCACTCATGTCATGAACTCAGTTAACAGGCCACTTGTTGGCTTTGGTTGACACCTTTTGGAAGGACCAATGACTCAAAGAGGATACTTATAATTACATTAAAAATACAAGGTTTCATATTATAGGCATGCTCGGTGTGCACTTGTTGGTCATGATTGGAAAAGAATATTACTATTATGTTCTTGTTGTACATGAAATATCATTTTATGATTCCAAATTAGGCTGAAGATGGTGTGTGAAACATTAGAAAATGAAAGGTTAAATGGCAAAATGAGAAAAATGGTGACTTGTTAATTAGTAAATCTACAGTTGTTAATGTAGGATGAAGAATTGTTGTCTATTACTGGTACCGAACTACTGAAGCACTGGTCTCAGCAGAAGCGGAATGTTGGTCCGATCGATCAGTTTGTGTATAGATGAAGCATTATTCACATTCTAGGTAGTGGTTTTGAATGTGACAATGTAAATATGATTGACATGACTAGTTTTGTAACTTACAGAATCTTGTAGGTCCTGTTTTAGTGAGTTAAAGTTAAACTTTACACTTGAATGGAATGAAAGGTTAGCCTTAAAAATTTGGAACATAAAAGAAAGAAAGGAGAGGTGTGATAAACATTTCTCTACGCTTAGATGCTTAGTAAGGATTGAAGTGGCTCCAGTTATATTTGGTATTATATAACAGGACAATAATATAGAAGGGAATTTGAAATGGTCTTGAGATGTTATGGGATATGGACAGTCACACATTTCAGTTTGACCACTTGGTAGTCAACTGTATTAAAAGGTTTGGGGCTAGTATGATAATGTTTTCATACTTACTGAATTTTCATTTGCTGAGAATCACTAAATAACTGTTACACTAAGATAAAAGATTAAGATAGGTAAAGAAACCTTGTCTTTAGGGATATCAGATACGGCAAACTTGTTTAGCTTGATAGGTTCGTAACAATCATCGACCATCTCATATGCTTCTTGGGATTCATTTAATTAAATGTAAATAAATTTAGTGATGCCACTTGGAATAATCAAGTTATTAATGACGGGATGAAACCAAGAAATCAAGAAATATAGGGCTGCCTACCTTCCGCACCAGAATAAATGGAGTTTTTCGAAAAAACCTGCTGGTGGAGGAAGACCTTCTAGGGATAAGAGACATAGGGCTAAGAAAGCCAAAAAAGGATCTTTTGTGTATAATCCTGCATAATCTCGAATGTTATTCCTAGATTCATGGAGATATAGAAGAGCATATAAGTTATCATGCTTGCATATCCACCATTTGGTCTCCAACAATTATTTCAATAATTACATATCCGATTTGACCTATAGACGAATTTTTGAATGCCTATATAATAATAATAATAGTACGATATAAATTTTCTATTGGGTACGTCTAATTGGATTAATCCCAATGGATCCCTCGTTATTGCTCAGAGACGAAGTAATAGGTAGGGATGACAGAATTTGAACCCGTGACATTTTGTACCAAAACAAACGCGCGCTATTAAGCTGCGCTACATTCATTTCAATTGGTTTACAATGTTATTGTAAAGAATAACTGTTTTGTTTTCCACATCTTTTCAACATACTTATTTCATTTTCTCCATTGATATACATTTTCTTTTTGATCTCATCTCATATATTATATATTATATATTTTTCTTATATATTCCTATAGAGCGGAGTACGAGATAGAGATATTTTATTCACCACATCAAGATAGAGATATTTTATTCTACCACATCGAGTTATTTGCTTCTTACATTTCTGTCTATGATACAGCAAAACAATCATTTCTAGGATTTAGTGATTCCGAACCTAAGAGTAAGATTTTTTTTAACTAACGCAACGGCAGTCCTGTGTACCCCTCTCTTTTTTCTTTGAAAGAAAAAAGAGAGGAAGTGTGGGGAGAAATGATAATAAGTTATTGAAACATAAATTTGGAAGAGATAATAAAAATAAGAGTTCATTTTGGTCATAGTACTAGAAAATGGAATCTGAGAATGACACCTTATATCTCTGCAAGACGTAAAGGTATTCATATTACAAATTTTACTAGAACTGTTCTTTTTTGTCAGAAGCTTGTGATTTAGTTTTTGATGCAGCAAGCAGGAAAAAATAATTTTTAATTGTTGGTACCAAAAATAAAGTAGCGGATTCAGTAGCGTGGGCTACAATAGGGGCTCGGTGTCATTATGTTAATAAAAAATGACTTGGTGGTATTTTAACGAATTGGTCCACTACTGAAACTCGACTTCAAAGGTTCAGGAGCTTGAGAATGAAACAAAAGACAGGTAACTCAACCAACTTTCGAAGGAGATGCAGCTTGATTGAAAAGACAATTAACTTACTTGCAAATATATTTGGGTGTGATTAAATATATGACGGGGTTGCTGGATGTTATAATAATTGTTGATCAGTAAAAAGAACATACTTGGGAATTCCAATAATTTGGCATGGCCTCTTATTCCTATTAAATATTTTAATACCAAAAAGATTTTTTCATATCCCATGAATCGGATAATGCTATGTTATTTCCTATGCTTGTTTTGGTACAATTTACTTTGTTTATTGGAGCCATAGGGATTCCTTTCAATCAATTTCAAAAAGAAGTGCAGTTGGATATTTTATCAAAACTCTTAACTTCATTTTTAAATATTTTGCATCAAAATCAAAGTGAGTCTAAGAATTGGTATGAATTGATAACAAATGCCATTTTTTCATTCAGTATAACTTTTTTCGGAATATTTTAGCGTCATCTTTTTCTAAGTCTGTTTTTTCATCGTTACAAAACTGAGTATGATGCCGATCTCTCAGGATGCACCGCTTTATTAGCGAGAAAGAGAGCTTAACGTAACCCTTGAAAAAATTTCCTTATTTTATTAGTTGACTGACTCCTTACCGCACTGCAATCAAATTGCATTCGGGCTTGTTCTGATAATGGGTAGGCTTGTCGTGCTTTCACCCTTTGTGGGCTTTCATCGAGTAAAGTAGGCTTGACAAGATACGAATCACATGCTTATATAAACAAAATGGTGTCATTTTCAAAGAAGACGATTTAAACAACTATCGTAAGTAGTTGTTTATTTCGTGTGTCATTCCTGTACTGAATTACTATATGCCGCTGTTAGTGAACATTAAAGTCTTAGCGGACTAATAGAGCGAGTTGTAAAGGTAGAAAGAATAAATGAATCAAGAGATGGTGGTTATGTCTTTTCCTAAGGAAGGACGAAACTGTCGAGTGAGGATTGGCCAAGGGGAGTCCATGATGTAGCTGAGTAAAAATAACCCAGTGAAAAAAAGACACGTAGAAGCCAGTTAAATAGGAGTAGGCAGAGGACGACGAAGCTAGTGGGGTACGTAAACGAGGACAGATCACATGGTTTTGTACTGGTAAGCTTTGAGCTGTCGAGTAAGGATTGCTCCATCTCTTAATAAAGGAGTTTTGAACCCCACTTTTATTAAACTTTAGACGATAAAAGGGAGTATTCTATGATGTGCGTTTTATTATTGTATTGGCTCCTATTCCTGAGGGAGTGTTCGGGTTAAGCCTAGTGGCGATACCAAAAGAAAAGGACTTTTATTTTCGCTCAGAGCTTTCAACGTCTATAAATAGAAGCTGCTTTCTCTATTTGGCAAAGTAAAGAGAGATATGGATCCACCAGTTACCACTGAAAGACTTTCTCAAATTAATCAAGTAATTCTAAATGTTGAAAATGAAAAGCGCGAACGGTAGCAAACTCTAGTTGCCTTTTTGGAACACGTGTCTGTTGCCGATTAGTAGCTCGTGGAACAACGGATCCAACAGCTCCTGAACGACATTAGAACTCTGGAAAAATAGGGAAGGACCCTCATGCGAGAACGGGACGCTCTGATTGTCGGGATGGCCTCCAGCATCCGCGTGAGACCAGTGGGAAACAACTAAGAAGTCTCTCGACTTTTATTTAAAATTTAAATAAGTGTCTGTAGACACAAAGTACTGTGATGTATTGTTTTCTTTGTTTGGTGTAGATCTATTGCTATCCTTACTGGAGATAGACTCTTATGCTAAGTTTCTTTGTTTGTTTAATTAAGTTCTATATCTTTTTGTTAACTTAATATGTCTTTTGTCAATTTTCACATGAATTTTCAGCACTTTTTTACGAAAAAGTCTTGATTATTTATATTAACATAAGTAATGAACACTTTAGACTAGGTTTTGGCCCATACTCATACATGCAAAGACATCAAACAAACCAAACAAAAACACAACTTTACTTGACTAACAACATATTAAGTTAACAAAAGACATAGAACTTAATTAAATATAACAAAGAAAAACAAATAAAGAAACTTAGCACAGGAGTCTATCTCCAGTAAGGATAGCAGTAGATCTCTACCAAACAAAGAAAGCAATACATTACACTACTTTGTGTCAGACACTTATTTAAATTTTAAATAAAAGTCGAGGGACTTCTTAGTTGTTTCCCCCTGGTCTCCCCCGGATGCTGGAGGCCATCCCGACAATTAGAGAGTCTCGTTCTCGCATGAGAGTCCTTCCCTGTTTTTCCAGAGTTCTAATGTCGTTCAGGAGCTGTTTTATCTGTTGTTCCACGAGCTCCTGATCGACAGCAGACACGTGTTCCAAAAAGGCAACCAGAGTTTACTGCCGTTCGCGCTTTGCATTTTCAACATTTAGAATTACTTGATTAATTTGAGAAAGTCTTTCAGTGGTAACTCTTGGATCCATATCTCTCTTTGCTTTGCCAAATAGTGAAAGCAGCTTCTATTTATAGACGTTGGAAGTTTTAAGTGAAAATAAAAGTTTTTTTCGGGTATCGCCACTAGGCTTAACCCGAACACTCCCTCAGGAATAGGAGCCAATACAATAATAGAACGCACATCATAGAATACTCCCCTTTATTGTGTAACGTTTAATAAGATTGGGTTCCAAAGCCCCTTTATCAAGAGATGGAGCAATCCTTACTCGACAGCTCAAAGCTGACCAGTACAAAACCATGTGATCCGTCCTCGTTTACGTACCCCACTGGCTTTGTCGTCCTCTACTACTCCTCTTTAACTGGCTTCTACGTATCTTTTTTTCACTGGGTTATTTGTACACAGCTACATCATGGACTCCCTTCGGCCAATCCTCACTCGATAGCTCCATCCTTGCTTAAGAATAGACCTAACCACCATCTCTTTTTTCTACTTTTACCGTTCGCTTTGTCAGTCCACTAAGACTTTAGTATTCACTAACAACAGCATACAGTAAGTCAATATAGGAAGGGCATGCGAAATAAACAAATACTTACGGTAGTAGTTTAAATCGTCTTCCCTGAAAATGATACCTTTTTTTTCGGATAAGTATGTGGTTCACATCTTGCCAAGTCTACTTTACTCGATAAAAGCCCACAGAAGGGCGAAAGCATGACAAGTCTACCCATCATCAAAGCAAGCCCAAACACAATTTGAATGCAAAGTGGTAAGAAGTCAGTCAACCAATAAAATAGAGAAATTTTTTCAGGGTTACGGTTAAGCTCTCTTTCTCGCTAATAAAGCGGTGCCATCCTGAGAGATCGACATCATACTCAATTTTGTAACGATGAATAAACAGGCTTATATAAAGAGGACACTAGAAATATTCCAAAAAAAGCTATACTGAATGAAAAAATGGCATTTGTTATCAATTCATAACAATCCACAGACTCACTTTGATTTTGGTGCAAAAGGTTTAAAGATGAGGTTAAAAGTTTTAACAAAATATCCAACTGCACTCATTTCTGAAATTGATTGAAGGGAATCCATATGGCTCAATAAACATAATACATAGTATCAAAACAAACATATGAAATAACATAGTATTATCCGATTCATAGGGATAGGAAAAAATATTTTTCGTATTAAAATATTTAATAGTAATAAGAGGCCATGCCAAATTGTTGGAATTCTCAAGTATGTTCTTATTGCTGATCAACAATTATTACAATATACGACAACCTCGTCATATATATAATCTCGCCCAAATATGTTTGCAAGTGAGCTAATTGTCTTTTCAATCGAGCCGCATCTCCCTTCGGAAGCTGGTTGAGTGCTGCCTTTTGTTCCATTTTCAAGTCCCTGAACTTTTGAAGTCGAGTTTCAGTAGTGGACCAATTCGTTAAAATACCGCCAAGCCATTTTTTATTAACATAATGACATCGAGCTTTATTGCAGCTCGCGTTGCTGAAACCGCTTTGGTACCAACAATTAAGAATTGTTTTCTCCTACTTGTTGCATAAAAAACTAATTCACAAGTTTCTGACAAAAAAGAACAGTTCTAGTAAGATTTGTAATATGAATACCTTTATGCTTTGCATAGATATAATGTGCCATTCTCGGATTCCATTTTCTAGTACCATGACCAAAATGAACTCCTGCTCTTATCATCTCTTCCAAATTTATGTTCCAATATCTTCTTATCATTTCTCCCCACACTTCTTCTCTCTTTTTTTTTTCAAGGAAAAAAGAGAGAGGGGGTAGCCTGAAATTAATCCCGGAGTTGAACGTTGATATACGATCCAAGCAATTAATTTATTTCTATTCCTTATTTTATTTTCTTTATTACTATTAACTATTAAAAGTCACAAGACCGTCCTTAGTTGAAAAAAAATCTTATTCATAGGTTAGGAATCACTAAATCTTAGAAATGATTGTTTTGCTCTATCATAGATAGAAATACAAGAAGCAAATAACTCAATATGATGGAATAAAATATCTCTATCTCGAACCCCTTTTTGTAGGAATATATAATATATGATTTATGAGATGAGATCAAAAAGAAAATGTATATTAAAGGAGAAAATGAAATAAATATGTGGGAAAGATGTGGAAAACAAAACAGTTATTCTTTACAATAACATTGTAAACTAATTGAAAGGCATGTAGCTCAGCTTAGTAGTGCGTTTGTTTTGGGTACAAAATGTCACGGGTTTAAATCCTGTCATCCTATTACTTCGTCTCTGAGCAATAACGAGGGATCCATTGGGATCAATTCCAATTAGACGTACCCAATAGAAAATTTATATCGTATTATTATTATTATTATATAGGCATTCAAGAATTCGTCCATAGGTCGAATCGGATATGTAATTGTTGGAAACTCAAATAGTAGATATGCAAGCATGATAACGTATATGCTCTTCTATATCTCCATGAATCTAGGAACTTTTGCTTGTACTGTATATTTGGTCTACGTACCGGAAATGATAACATTCGAGATTATACACGAAAGATCCTTTTTTGGCTCTCTCTTTAGCCTTATGTCTCTTATCCCTAGGAGGTCTTCCTCCACTAGCAGTACAAAACCCTTTTATTGCCTAACGTCTAATAAGACTAGATTCCAAAGCCCCTTTATTAAGAGATGGAGCAATCCTTACTCGACAGCTCAAAGCTGACCCGTAAAAAACCATGTGATCCGTCCTCGTTTACGTACCCACTAGCTTCATCGTCCTCTCTGCCTACTCCTCTTTAACTGGCTTCTACGTGTCTTTTTTTCTCTGGATTATTTGTACCCAGCTACATCATGGACTCCCTCGGCCAATCCTCACTCGACAGCTCCATCTTTGCTTAGGAAAAGACCTAACCACTATCTCTTGATTCATCTGTTTTTTCTACCTTTACAGCTCGCTCTGTCGTTCCACTAAGACTTTAGTGTTCACTAACAGCGGCATACAGTAAGTCACGTGAAATAAACAACTACTTACGGCAGTAGTTTAAATCGTCTTCCCTAAAAATGATACCATTTTTTTTTATAAGCATGTGATTCACATCTTGTTAAGCCTGCTTTACTCGATGAAAGTCCACAGAAGGGCGAAAGTACGACAAGCCTTCCCATCATCAAAGCAAGCCAAATTGCAATTTGATTGCCGTGTGGTAAGGAGTCAGTCAACCAATAAAATAAGGAAATTTTTTCAAGGGTTACGGTTAAGCTTTCTTTCTCGTTAATAAAGCGGTGCATCCTGAGAGATCGGCATCATACTCAGGACTGTGTCGAGCAAGGGATTTGAATTCCACACGCCTACGAAGCATTTAGTTAGTGGATATATTTGTGGCGCACCCACTGCTTCCTCAAACCACATACAAACCACTCATTTTCCCTGTCGTTTCTTCTCATTCCCTTATCCCAACTCAGGTCGCTATTCTTTCAAAGTCGCTGAAAGTTAACTGCTTAAAAGTTCCTCCATTGTTGATACTGTTGAGGCAACATTCGGCCAGTAATGGTAGTAACCCAGCTATTCTATAACATGGTACTAGGGCTTTTTGTCTTTCAGCTGGAGAAGACAGGTCTAATGCTAAAGATCAATACGAGTTAGTTCTAATAACTGAGCTTAAAATATCAAAAGAGACACCTCTCCAATCTAACAGTTCAGTAGAAGTAGTGAAGAAGTGTTCTTTGCCTTGGGGTAGGTCTCTGTAAACATCTCTTCTAAGTGGGAAGCGAAATTCTTATGGTGATGGTTCTTGGGGTAGGTCTACGTAATATTCAATTGGATCTTGATATTCCCACGGAGGAATTGTTGTTCAAGAAACACATTATTATCAGGCTCAAAACATTAATATATGCATACATCTCATAAATAGAAAATTTCCTAGGCTAGGTAGAGAATTTCCCAATTCCAAACATTAAATAATCACTCCATGATGGAAAAATGGGTTGGGATTCATAAGCCATGATAATAAACTCACATCTTATGGAAGGTTCTATTGTTTTAATGTTTTAAAAATTGTGAACTGCTAAGACAAAGACATTTGTACCAGAAGAAGCAGCAGAAGCTGATGAGGAAGACTTTCTTCTTCCAAAGACTTTGACTTGTCCAAAAACGAATCTGTCAACTGAGAAACCTTTTAGAAACCATCTTCAAAAGCCTCTATGGTGCAAGCTGCCATGGAATCATCAAAAAAGGTAAGTTCATCTGCATTTAAAAAGCTTGATCCTTGAAGTCTTACTCTTCCTCTATGGTGTTCTCCTTCTTCAGCCTATAAACTCATAAATTCACAGATTCTCCCAAGTCATCCTTATTTTACCGATTCAACGTAGCTCTTTCGAAGATGCAGAAGCACTCGCAGCAACGTCCATTGAAGATTCAAACCCTAATAAACTCCCTTGACTATTATAATGAAAGTCCAGTTGCTTTGATTGCTTTGACCTTGCTGCAATGAATGCTTTGAGAAGTTCTCATGCGAGAACCCATAGATTGAGACAATTCATCAAACACTTCCTCATCAAAAGGAGCAGGCAATTTAAGATCTTTCTTTTCATGAGGCTTGAGTTTAAAATAACTAGTCTTTGCTTGACCTCTCTCACCGTCTCTCTCCCATTCATAAACTTTTATAGAATTTTTTCTTTTTATTTTGAATTTTATTTCTACTATTCTATTTCTATATTTTTTTATTTACATATATATTTTCTATTTTAATAGAATATTTTATAGTATAAATATTTTTTTATTTTTTGATTCTATTTTCTTAATATTATTAGAGTATGTGTTAGTTCATTATATATGATAAATATCTGCAATGAGCAGTCTTCTTTTCTAATTTTTGCAGGAATTCCCAAGTTTGTCTTGATATCAGTGCATGATTATAATCTGCCATCATTTATACTCTCATCTGGATACTTCACGGGAAAGAGAAAAGCGGAGTCAGAGGTTCTTTCTAAGTATCCAAACTCTGGTAATACTTCCTTGCAGTTGCTGTTTCCCTAATCTTTTAATCTAATTTTACAGATGCACAGCTGTGCATAAATTGTTGCAGGATTGCCAATTCCTTCCATGTGAAAAGTAAATGGATTCAGGAATACTTGCCTGCTGCAGAGCATATTGGCTTAGAGCAGTGCAATAATTCCGATTAAAAAAACCAAACCAGCCAGCTTGGTTCAGCTCAGCTTCGTTATATTTTCAGTCTGAATCTGACTGGTTTAACGAGTGGCTAGCTGGTTGGTTTTGGTACAAATCATTTGCTTGAGAACTGTAAAAACAAAGGGCTGGAATTCTGGTTCCCAGTTGGACTGAGCTGGTTTGGTCAATAAAAGATGCAATCTGTCATTCAGTTCTCTTAAACCAATGGCTCTGATCTATTTTGGCTTGTTAAAATGGTCTGGTATTGCTTGTATTGCTGCATGTGTTTATGATCGTCGTTGAATTTGAATGTTCACAGGTGTTGTGTTAAGACCTGGTTTCGTCTACGGAAAAAGGAGGATAGATGGTTTTGAGATTCCTCTAGATTTGATTGGGGAACCAGTGGAGAAAATTCTCAGTGCCACAGAGAACTTGACCAGACCATTAAGTTCTCTTCCAGCATCAGATGTTCTGTTAGCACCACCAGTTAGTGTGGATGATCTTGCTCTTGCAGTGATAAATGCAGTAAAAGACGACGACGTTTTTGGGGTCTTTACTATAGAACAAATTAAGGAAGCTGCACAAAAAGTGAGAGCATAATAACTTTTAAGAATGTATGTTTGGTTAAACTTACCCTGATATATGTATAAATTTGTGGTGGGTTACCAATATAAAATCCCTCTCATTTCATGATTTCTGAGAAATTTACAGAATTTATACAGAAGACTACTAATAAATTGATAAATATTCTATATTCAAAAAATATTTTCCAGACAACCCTTATATTTGTTCTTCATTTCACCTGATAGCTACCAACAGAAATGAAGGGGGGAAAACTGGAAGCAAATTATAACAAAGCATAGAACAAAAATTTCTTAACCAGCCAAAATGCCGGTCCGGTTCGGTTCTTCCTCCGGAAGGCCTATCAGTATCACTTCTTCATGAGAGATTGCTCTGTCAAATACCTATATGATAAGAATGAAAGTTAAAAACAAAAAAGTTTAGATAAAGATAGGAAAAGTGAGCACAGAATTGTAATCACTTCAAGATATGTCCAAAAGGGAGGTGGAATCAAGTAAGAACTAAACAAAACAATTGGGTTTAGCTCGATTCGTAAACCGGCCGAGTTTTTAGAACCTATAGATTTGTGAACAAGGATTTCACATCAGGAAGATTATAGATTTCTGAACAAGGATTTCACATCAGGAAGATTATAGATTTGTGAACAAGGATTTCACATCAGGAAAATCAATCATAATTGTGTTCCTTATAACTTACTTGCCAGTGTAGAAGCCAGCAGAGAACCAAGCATTTAAAATAACACTGAGATCAGTTTCTGAGGTTGAGCTTTGCGGTATATTCTGAATGCTGTCTTCCCCTTTCTCCTTCTCTTTCTCTATAGAACAAGGAAGAACACCTATGAGCTTGTTTTGTATAAATTTCATAAATTTTTATCGAACTCATTTGCAAATTTGTATTTTGATGTTCGATAAAAAGCAATTCAATTGTGATTCTACATTTTTAATTACATGGATCTGATTATGTTCAAACAAACTAATATAATATGCAAACTAACTCTAAACATAAAGAAGTTATAAGCAAGAGATCTACTAACAGTAGATGATTGATGATTCTAAGTTTAATTTTCTTGATGCTTACCTGCTATTTTCAAAGAAGCTATTGCTTTCTCAGCAGCATCCATTGCTGTTTGAACAATGTCGCCATTTGTGGGATTGGAAGAGGCATGCTTTATTGGGTCCTGAACAGCCTCTGGATACTGATACGATCCACCATAAGGACAATGAGAAGCATAGGGGCAACAACAAGAACACACAGCACTACATGTAGTTTGAGTTTGAGAATATTGGTAGTCAAAAGAACCAAGTTGCTGGAGAATCCTTTGTCTCTTCTCCTCCACTTCATTGTACTCAGCAACCAACTTGTTATAATCAGACTCCGCAAATGCTTGCGACTGTTGTTGGCTACTTGATGAATAATCTATACATATATTTTGCATCTGTTGTTGGGTACTTGATGAATAATCTACACAATGGTTTTCCTCGACACCGAATTCGGTAGCATCATTGTTCTTCTCATCCTCATCTCTACATTAACCAGCAATAGAAATGAATTCCTCTTTACTATAGCAACCCTAAAAGTTAAATCTACTATAAATATTTGCAGGCATCATTTGAAAGTTTATATTCACATCTTTATTACAATTCAACAATGTTTATTTCACTCTCTTGAATCCAACTTTATCAAGTCAAATTCCACCAAAATTGGAGATTGTTTCATACAAACGAAATCCCCAAAATTTCAGAAAATTCAATTCAAATCACACATTTTCATTAGGGTATGAACATCAATTTTCCTTTGAACTCCTACAAATTTCAATCTTTTTTGCTATTCAGCATAACTAAACCAAATTATTTCATTCAAATAATTGAACTCTAAACTTTAACTAAACCAAATATATTTCACATATTTAAACTGAAAACACATTACCTTGCAGTCTCAGGAACTTGGGTTTCACAGGTAACGGCGGAGGCTTCTGTCGAAGTATCCTTGCGTTGCTTAGCATGCATTTTCTGCAAAATTTAGAGGCTTAATATAAAAATCAAATGGAAAATACAAGTTGGAAATGAATTTGAAAGAAAGAAGAAGAAAAAAGAAAACCTTGTACTGATCTAACGCGGTGTCGAAAGCCATGATAAGAGCTGAATCATCCCATAGCTCTCCTTCTTTCCCCATTTTCTGGTATTTTTTCATCTCACTTCTCTGAACAAAAACCCCTCTTCTTTCCTTCGAGTGGTTTTCTGTAATAAACTTTAAATTTCAAATGGGCCGGTCATTTGTGTCAATCTAGCCCAGCCCAGCCCAAGCCACATAGCATAAATTTGGGGAAAATGCCATAAAATGGTTACCTTCAAGAGGTTGTTTTAAAAATATGCAAAAAAAAAAAAAAAAAAAAAAGAGAGAGAATTCCCCTTTTGTTTTAAGGGGAAAAAAAAAAGAAAAATTGACAATCGGGTGTGATTTAATTGATTCTCATGCCTTCTATAAATATGGTAGGATGCGTAATTTTCAAGTTCGATTCCTATTGATTATAATGTTAAGCACCAATTTGGCGCAGAATAGTCTACATTGTTACCTGATACATTAGTAATATCCTTTATATTAAAAAAATTACATATATTTTTACTTAATCTATATTTTTCCTATATATTTTGAAATATTTTTTTTTATTTTAAAAAATTATACCATTTTGTATAAAAAACAGTGATTTGATTGAAACAATATTAATATTCTAAAAAAATTAAAAAAATCAATTGGTTGATCAACAATATTTTAGCATTTTAAGCAATATTGACACTTATTTGTTATCATTAAATGATTTTATTTTCTTTCATTGGATTTGTTTGTAAAAGACAAACAATCCAAAAATATAACAATTTATTTTTATTGTAATATTATAAAAATTTTTATCTTATCTAAATAAAAAATAAAAATATTTCTTTTTAAAAACTTTCTTTTCAAAAATCCTGAAAGTTAGATAAGTTTATATATATATATATATATATAACCACAATTCAACTTATATATATATATATATTGAACACCTTTTTATTTGGGCAAAATGACATAATAATCTTTGAAATTTGAAATAGGCATTTTTGTATTGTAGGTGGCAAATTCTGGTGTTTATGGTGTGGCAGCTTGTGTTGTGTGTATTATAGATGAGAATGGTAGCTGCCTTTGGGGAATTATAGACCTTTTTAAGCTTGCCATGCACATTGCTTGGGACCGAGGTTGCCGGAGAGTTATTAATAAATTTCTATTATTGTTTATATGTATAAACAAAGTTTAGAACAACTTAATTTTAAGTTCTTCTAAACTTTGTTCTACTAAATTTTATTGCGATTTTGCATCATTTATGCTTGATAGGGAGCTCGTCGATGTCAGAATGGACTCTTGGTCGAGAGGCAGCAGAAACTTTTTCAAGTCAAATATGACAGTTCATAGTTTGGGAGAAAAAGATGATAACCAAATTGGTATTTTAGATATTATAAAAATTAGTAAACGGAAAATAACAGATATAATTTTTCAAAACTCGAAAACTTTTTAATTTAATATGCAAACTATAAAAATAATTTAGCCTAATATATTTATTGTCGAAATAAATTAATAATTACTCAAATTTCAACTTTTTTTTTTTGTCTATGTAGTTATTTGAAATTTGACTATTAACTCCAATTTAATGCTCGTAAAACTCAAATAAATAAATTAATAAGTGAATAAGTAAATATTTTAAACTACAAAAATCATAATTAAAATAACTAAAATTCGTCAATCTCCACCGGCCACCATTACTTTGTTGTCGTCACCATTAGTTGCTCATTTTTTGCACTTATTAAAAGAAAAACATGGAAATTTTTTTGGTAGATATAACCATATTTGGCAAATAATTCAGCAACAAAGGTACTATATATATTCTTTCAAAAAAGATATTTATATATTTTATTGAAAATACTAAGAATTATAAAATATTATAAGTGATGATTATTGGTGAATTAATTATTTTTAAAAGGGGATTATCTTTAAGGTTTTTAACAATTTAATAAATATATTTTTCATATCCTTTTATTTTACAAAATATATTCTAAATTCTTGCCGTATTTAAAATATTATATTTTCGAGTTCTTCCGTCTAAAAAAAGTTATCTTATATTATATTTTCGAGTTCTTCCGTCTAAAAATAGTTATCTTCGAACAGTAAGACAAAAACATTTTTTCCTCATCTACTTTTAGTATCAGAGATCAAAATATAAAATTTCACTCTAGATAATTTAAATTTGTTAAACAAGTAAATGTATTAATTTAAAATTCTCATCGTGAGCAATTGAAAATAAATTTAAAGTATTTTATGCAAAAAATTACAATTTAATCCCTACTATGATTTTTATTATTTAGAGATAATTTTTTTAAACGGAAAAAACATAAAGTATAATATTTTAAAAATGAAAAACTTAATAATATAAAATAGAAAACACAGAAGAATCTGATATATTTACTAATTTTTAAGCTCTCTGCAATCTCCACCCTTCAAACTTAGCAAACCTTGAAAACAAAACCACAAGCACAACTAAAAATTGTAATAGTAACAGTTTATAAAATTCGACTCTGTATTATGAATTTCACGAAAATAATTAGAATTATCGAATTTAATGATAAAAATTTATTTTGCGATGTATTTTTTACGTTGCTAATTTTGTGTTCTAATTTCTTTTAAATCAATTAACTCCTTTTTGCTGACAAAAAAAAAAAAAATCTGATTTTGGATTTTCCTAATTGTACCAGAAATGCATATTAATTGAAGAAATGGGCTTCCCCACTCAAATTTCCATCCAATGTCAGATTTAAGCTTAAAAAGTCTAATATCTCATTATATAAGTAGTTGAATGTGTTTAATTTTTGGGGTAAGTTAATATATAATGGATTTTGATGTTAGTTGTTAAGTAAAAAGTATGTTTTTTTTTTTTTCAAAATTAACTAAATAGCATTTATATTATTTTTAATACTAAAATACCCTTTCTATTATTTAAATATTTTAACACTTAATTTTAATTAAAAATAATAAATATTAATTAATAAAGTAATAATTGATGAACAGTAAAACTGATAACCGGATGAACCGTTGTCGGAGCTAGGGCTCTGCCGCCGCTCTTCTGCCTTAAAGCATCCAAACAGTGATTTAAGAGTATCAGTGGAAAGGTTCGGCGCCAGTGTGTCGTCCGGTACCTCAGATATTCCATCAGATTACCGGAAGCTGACCAAACAACTGATCAAAATAATTGATCGCTGCCGTCTGAAAAATTCTCACATCGACGAACCGTCGAGTTACAACCATCGTTCAGACTTTTCGTCTATTTTTTCATAATAATCAACCAAAAGCAACGTGATAGCATCTGATTATGACAAGTTACGATATGTGTTTGACTGTGCGGCAGCGACTGCGAATTTGTGTTATTTTGTGTTGATGAGGAGAGGAAAGAAGAGAGGAAGAAAACGATATTTTAGGACAATTACATTTTAGTCCATAAAATTTCGTTCACTTTAAGAATAATTGCAGTTCATTTTTAATACAAGCAATATAAAATGCGCGTGTCAATGTGTATCATTAATCCTTATCTATAAAACCGATTCAATTAGATAACGATTGAAAATTTAAATCCAGATTATCTAAATTCTGAACCGGAGTTCGTGAACTTGGATTCATAGTTCATCATCATCTCCAAAAACCGGAACTAGTCCACGAATAATTTGTAAATTGGCAGTTTGAGGTTTGATTACTGTTCGAAATTAATGGTTTAAATTCATTCAAACTTGTAATTTATCAGCTAGTTCAAATAAAAGGAAAGAAATTTTAAAAAAATCGGGTTCAATTAGCCGGTCCGGGTTGATTCAAAATGGTTCAATTTCTTTCACTTCCATTTTAGCTAGTAGAAGATAAAGAACATAGGTAGAAGAGGTTTTTGGCTGAGAAGTAATTTATGTCAAATTACAATTTTCAACATCCTTTATATTACTATATGATTTATTTTGGCATCTCTTTTGAAAAAAACAAAATAATTAAAGTTATTTTGGAGTATACGGCAATGTCCAAATATTGACTAGACTATAAATACACCAACGAAATATTGTCCATTTGAGCATACGAGTTAGTGAAGAATTGTTTAAATATGTATGTAAGTACATTTCTAATCTGGATATTGTCAAAAAAAATCTATAATCTTTGGGCTAATAACCCTTTTTCACCAACGTATTGTGGGTTTCTTTCGTATCGAGGCATAGGAGTGTGCGAAATCGGTTTTGGTAATGGTTTATTTTTTCAAAACGAGACAGTTTTCGAAACTATATGATTAGTTCCGCTTTTGGTACGTTCTTAATTTTTTATTTTAGTTCTAGTTTAATATTCAATTCTTTGGTTACTGTTATTAGTTTAGGTTTCGAGTTTAATTTCGAAAAAAACCATATAATTTTTAATAAAAATGAATATTATACTTAAAATTATTACTAATTTAACAACTAAATTAATAAATTATAATAATGAAAAGTAAGATTTGAAATTTAAATATTATATAACCAATAAAATACATTCAAACATAGGATACAAAGTAATAATATCGTAATTTGGTGATTTCATAATTGGTATATTGTGTATTTTTGTATTATATATAATATTATTTTATAATATATATTATTATTATTTAATATATATTAATATTATTTTTAATTATAACTAGTTATTGGTACAAGTTTCGGTTCGGTCCAATTTCTTTAGATTTTAAGTTCGATTTTGGTTCGGTTCTATATAAGAACCTTTTATGATACTGTCTTTTATAATTTTTTAATTTTGATTCCTATAAAAATGGTTTTTTGCGGATTATAGTACCAGTTTTGGTATGATTCTCGGTTTCGGAACGGAATGATTCTTATAATCAAATTCATCTCCGCAAAACAAGACACATTAATTTTTTTAAATGAAATTGTATTTCATTAATAGATAAAATAATTGCAATACATCATAAGAAATATCACGATTGAAAATTAAAACCTTCTGATTCAAGATAATATTTAAATCTTGACAGAAAAAATTAGAAGAAATCAAAGTAGGAACCAATGCCGATAACAAAGATTGGCAGTAGTCCATTCAAAAATTTTAGAAGAAACCATAAGAAAAAAGGAAAAGCTTCTAGAGTTATATCATCATATTATCTAAACTAGTGGCACTATATCATTTGTGTTTGACCTATTGTGCTCCTTAATTATCCAAAAGTGATCTCTCATACTCTTGCCCCTTACCCTTAAAGAAAATTACCGAAACGGTTCTTGAAAAATTAGCAAAATGGTACTTGAAAAAATTAAAATGATCCCTCACTCTTCTTTTTCCTCGAGCTCCAACAGTGGCAGAGGGACCAATTGTGTAATTTTTCAACCCAATACTTTCAATTCTAGCTATAAAACATCTAAGTAAGCATACCAAATGAAAACTCTCACAATAAAGATTCCAAATATATTTTCAAATTCATCATCCAACTACCGTAAAGCCTTGTAAAATGAAAATAAAATTTCGGGTCATTTTGACTCATTTACCCAACCCATTCAAACTTAACCCTCCAGTCATCTATCGTGTAAAATATCGACCCATGAAAAAAATCATAAAGAAGAGTCAAATGGTGGTCTTAGATTTAAAAACCGACAATCAGAACTAAAGTAGTGTAAAAATGAAAAATAAAGAAATAAGTGGTTTGGAAAGTTGCATATTATTTTTTAAAATCAAATTTTTTTCATTATTACACTACTTTAACTCTGATCATCGGTTTTCAAATCCAAGATCACCTTCGACTCATATTGATGATAGCTTTCCTTTGGTGTTGATAATTTTCAGATTGGTGGTCAAATGGTTGAATTTGAAATAGGTCGAATAAATGAGTCAAAACGACCATTAATTTCATTTCCATTTTAAGAGGCTTTACAGTGGTAGAACGACGGATTAGAAGGTATATTTGGAATTTTCATTATGAGAGTTGTCATTTAGTATGTTCACTTGAATATGCTTATCATCAGAATTGAAAGTTTATTTTTCGGTTGAAAAATTATCCAATTGATTCCTCTGTCCTTATTGGAGCTTGAGGAAGGAGAGTGAGGAGCCATTTTAGTAATTTTTATGAATCATTTCAGTAATTTTCGTGTGCATGAGAGGTCAGTTTTGAATAATTTAGGGTACAATAAATCACACACAAAGGATAGAGTGCCACCAATAAATTCATACAAATGTTTAAGGGCATATTCATGTATTAGGCCTATATTAAATAGTTCAACACATGAGATAAAGACAATTAATTACTTGAACCTAAAAAAGTTAAGACTCCAAATACACACTCAATGACATTTGGATACATTAAGAATAACATTTTTTAAAATACATAAAATATAAAAGTAAAAAAAATTAAAAATTTATTAAATACTATTGAATAACCTTGCAACAACATAATTTTAACATTAATATAAAAAAAAATTAAAATAATCGTACGTTTAATTTTTTTTAATATAAAGAATGTCATTAATGTATCGGTACAATATGGATTACATATATAAACTACTACACAGTAATGTTTCCCTAAAAAAAATCAACATATTTTGTAAAAAAAAAAAAATCGAATTTTTAATTCAATAATTTTATGAATTTTTATTATGTGCAAATTAAATTACCAAATATTGAATTATTTAAAAACTATAGAATTATTATAAATATTGATGAAAATTTAAGTGATTTATTATTTCCCACAACAGGATATTATTGTAGTCACACAGCAAGATATGATTGCAGGATATGGTTGTAGTTCCCACAGCAGGATATGGTTGTAGGGTTGCTATGTATATTATATGCAATGTACCTACCAATTTTGACAAATTTTGGTAAAGCACTAACTAGACTGGTAAATCAATTATTTTTATTTAACATATACCCATTTCATAAATTCGATATGGGAAGAAATTGAAGTCGAGAACTCTGGGTCGTCCCACTTTCTTAGTAATACACCTATCATTATTTAAAATAAGCTTTAAGTAGTTGAAAGCATACATGCAATTCACATGTTTGGGTTGCATGGAGCACTATAAAAAGCCAGATTGTCATCTGTCAAAACACACAGTTGCAGTCATGGCTACTAAACCATTAGTATTGGCAATCTTCTTAATAGGCTTGTTGGCTAAGTCCACTCAGTCAAAACTAATATATGGGGAAGATATTCCAGATGATTTCAGCCGTAGATATTTTCCAGATGGCTTCATTTTTGGTGCAGCCACCTCTGCTTATCAGGTCTAATAAATTAATAATAACCCTGGGTTCACAGTAAACTTGGGTTCACTGTAAATCTCAGTTCTTATTTTTCTTCTGTGTAGATTGAAGGTGAAGCAAACAGAAAGGGAAGAGGACCAAGTGTTTTTGATGAATTTGCCAAGACCTATCCAGGTATTTTTTAATTAATAAAGCTGTCTTCATGATTAGAGCTATAGCAATGGTGATTATAGAGTAAAACTGGTTAGAGCTATCGGACATTTAATTCTATGGATTTGCTTCTTCGAGCAGCCATTGTTGAAGGGCATGTCTCTCTCTGGTTAAAGGGTATAATTTGATTTTTAAGAATTGATAGGAAATTATTATTATTTGAAATGTTGCAGAGAGAATCAGAGATGGGAGCAATGGAGATGTAGCAGTTGATTTCTACAATCGATACAAAGTAATAAATTCATCAAATTATTGTTTTTCAGGCTCCTTGACTATTAGCAACTATTCTATTTAATGCTATAAATAATGGGTGATTTTCAAGATGGGTGTTAT
This sequence comes from Croton setiger, assembly GCA_948099555.1. Lineage (NCBI taxonomy): Eukaryota > Viridiplantae > Streptophyta > Magnoliopsida > Malpighiales > Euphorbiaceae > Croton > Croton setiger. The sequence continues at coordinate 117,590 of CANUEY010655316.1, forward strand.
AAAGTGGACAGAAAATTGTGTTAAATCGTATACTTTTTATGCAAACTATCAATAATCCAAAAGACTGAACTCTTAAGAGTTCGTCATTAATTTATATATTGACACAAGTTTTAATACCCAATATGCGAACTTTGGGAAAAAAAAAATTTATAAATTCACATAATGGTTATGCGACTGAAATTCGCAAATACAATATGCGAACACTCTATTTGGCGTCCATATTTAAACTTTTAACCCTTTTTTTTATTTAAACCTATAAATAATAGAATTATTCATTAAAATTTGGGGAAAAAAATGTTTGTAGGAAGACATTGCAACAATGAAGAAAATGGGTTTCGATGCATTCAGATTCTCCCTTTCGTGGTCTAGACTAATACCTAGTAAGCCTCATTTTAACCTTAAAATTA
>CANUEY010655790.1:0-38225 GCA_948099555.1 Croton setiger
TATATATATATATATATATATATATATATATATAAAACGACGATGTGTTAGGGTGTTAGAAAAACAGTTTTCGAATAGTTATATTCGGTTCGAATTCGCTTCGTAAAATATTCGAACTCGAAAATTCGGTTCGAATTCGGCTCGTTTTAATTTTAAATACGAATCGAATCAAATCTTTTCTAAATCGAACACCGAATGAAAAACGAAACGAAAGAATAAGAATAAAAGAATGGTAATTAATATTAATTAATAATGGGAAAAAAGAAGTCTGCAGATTCATTCATCAGTATGAAGTGTAAGGTTTTAAAAGAGGGAAAAGTGAGGATAAAAGAGTAATAATGTGAGGCAATGAATTTCCATTAAATCAACATCAGATGACGTGTCTCAATAATATTCAGTTTTGTTTTTAGCGTTCATTGATTCTAATAGATTCCATTGCTGTCTCACTCACACATCACATAAAAGATTAGATTCCTTCCTCAACTAAGTAATGTTATGTTGTTGTCCGATCCATTGTCAAAATTGGCGGTTACAGTTACTTGAGTTCCCATTTCATTCTGACCCGACCCGACCCGACCCACTTCCTCAAAACATTTTATGAAATTGAAATTTATTTATTTTTTTTAAATCAAATATTTAATTGCTCAATTCTAAGTGGTAAAATCGTAATTTTATTTCAGTTTGAAAGTAAAAGGTTAGAAAAGAAAACATACAACACTTACCAATAAGAGAGCTTTGCTTCACCGGCCATGAAGGAAGGTGAAAGCAGGGTGGCCCCACACACACACAACAGTTTCCCGCTTACTTAAGCAACTTGATTCTAAAAATATCAGAAAACATTACAGCAATCCAACGGATAAAATTTCACATGACTGAATCTTATCATCCTAGAAAACACCAACCAACGGCTCAGATCATTCACATCTACAAGATTCCAAACCCCACAGTTTACTTATCCCGTTACGAACGACACATGTCACAATAACTTGCGTCTGATGTCGAGATTAATCTAATCGTAACCGTCGAAAGAAAACGGGACCTGCCCTGTTGACAGGTATGGGAGATCAGTTAAAAGGTCCAGAGTCCAGAGTGGCAAAAAGTCTATAAATAAACAATCCCTTCCGTTATTCAAAGCCAACTGCCAATATAATATTTCTCTCATTAGCCAAACAAAGTATAGCTCCACTGCTACATCACCGGAAAACCGATCATGGCGCACCTCGCCACCGGCGTAATCGTTCTCTTGCTAGCACTATGCGTTCCTTTATCCGCCGGTAGTCGAGATATCGTCGGAGACGTTCTCCGGTTGCCATCAGAAGCCGCCAGGTTTTTCCGACCTGGCAATCCTCAGGTCGATGACGAGGAAGGCACAACGGGAACCAGATGGGCGATTCTGATTGCTGGATCTAGTGGATATTGGAATTACAGGCATCAGGTTATAATTAATCTCCGATCATTCAATTTGCTGCTTATTCCTTCGTAATCGTATGTTGTTAGTGGTTATTAGGCTAACTTGGATTATTTGTATCTATTTAGGCGGACGTTTGCCATGCTTATCAACTCCTAAAGAAAGGAGGATTGAAGGATGAAAATATAATAGTTTTTATGTATGATGATATTGCTTATAATTCAGAGAATCCAAGGCAAGGGATTATTATAAACAATCCGGAAGGTGAAGATGTTTACAAAGGTGTTCCAAAGGTATGCTTAATTTTGACTTTTTTTTTTTTTTTTAAGGGTTTGTGTTAGCTTAATTCCCCCTTTCTTTACCCATGAGGTTGATTTTCTTATGCCAGGATTATACAGGTGAAAATGTTAATGTTGGCAATTTCTTTGCTGCTATACTTGGGAACAAAACTGCTATCACTGGGGGTAGTGGGAAAGTGGTGGATAGCGGTCCTAATGATCATATCTTCATTTACTACACCGATCATGGAGGTCCTGGTGTGCTAGGTTAGTACTAATTGGAGTTATCTTTTAATGACGTTTTTGTTTAGTTTGTTTGTTCTTGTTTACACAAGTAAATTGCAGATAGGTAATGTTTACAACTTTTGGATAAGTAGGAACAGAAATTGAAGATAACTTGCAGTTATGAAATCTTTGTCTGGATGATTACAGAAGGGAAATTGATAGATTTGAGAATTTTATCAATTTTTGGCATTATTTGAGAAATTTCCAGGAAGTTGAGACTTTAGAGCCATTGCCTTGAAACTTCCTCACCTTAGCATGGCTCATGGACTGTAACTGCAGTACCTATTTTGATCTTTCTTGGTTTTGGAAAAAAAAAAGAATAGGTTCAGCCAGATATTTATGTTGTGTTTATTTATTTTTTTAAAAAAAAGAAAAACTGATAATATTTTAACAAAAAAAAAAAAAAAAAAGATTCCTGGAAAGTAGGTACTAACCAAACAAGTTGAATCATATTGCTTGGAAGTAACTCCACTGGAATTCTAGGAGTGTACTCATTGGAAAATGATATAATTATTAGATCATCCTTACACCCAACATCAGAAAGATTAATGTCAATCACAACTTGGTAAATAGTTGGTTAGTACTTAATTTGGTGCTTTCATGAAGAACAACTTGGTAACTTAAGATTATTTTAAGAAATAATTGGATGGGATTCAAAGTTCTTCCATCATTTCTCTTCAACAAGAATGATGATTTCTCAGTTTTTGAAGTTAAACAAGTTTGTTAAGTTTAACCTGATTACTTGAAAGGAAATGCTGCTTGAATCTATCAACCTAGTTCTGTTTCTGAATTTTAAATATATAGTTTTTGACATCACGGTTTATCATTAGGAATGCCTACTGATCCTTACCTTTATGCTGAGGATCTGATTGATGTCTTGAAGAAGAAGCATGCTTCTGGGACCTACAAAAGCTTGGTAAATAACTTGCAGAATTATCAACTGTTGTTTTGTCTTATAACAGAGTGGACTAAGAATGTTATATTTAGATTAGGCAGTGAACTTATTTTATTAATTCTATCTGTCAAATTTTAGGTGTTTTATCTTGAAGCTTGTGAATCTGGGAGCATCTTTGAAGGCCTTCTTCCTGAAGGCTTGAATATTTATGCAACCACAGCATCTAATGCTGAAGAGAGCAGTTGGGGCACCTACTGCCCTGGGGAGTATCCCAGTCCTCCTCCAGAATATGAAACCTGTTTGGGTGACTTGTACAGTGTTTCTTGGATGGAAGATAGGTATGGAATTCTTAGTTTAAAAGTTAACTGTTTACCTAGATGTTAGAAAGTCCTATTCAGTTAAATTTCACAAAATCACTGGAAGAGTAGATTTTGTTTTAATAAAAATAGGCAACTAATTACGCAAGTAAATGATTTAGTTATTGTTCTGACTGATAGTTTGCATGGTCTCCTCGATAGATTTTCTTGATGAAACCTCTTGTCTAGGCGGAAAAGTGACAATTTTAGGTTTATGGGATTAGAATGCTTGTCTTCTTACAAATTCTAACATTTTTCTTTGTCAACAGTGATGTACACAATTTACATACAGAAACTCTGCACCAGCAATATCAACTGGTAAGGGCACTTGACCATCCCAAAAAGAGAATCAAACTAGTAATCTAATATAACTATTTGACACAATTCAAAACACCTTCCAGTGCCAGAGGGTGTTTTTACTTGTCTATTACACCGTCATGTGTTTTACAAGTGAATTCATTTGCAGGTTAAAATGAGGACCGCAAGTGGAAATTCTGCTTATGGCTCTCATGTCATGCAATACGGTGATATTGGACTTAGCAGGGATAATCTCTTCTTGTATATGGGTACAAATCCAGCAAACGAAAACTACACTTTTGTGGATGAGAATTCCTTAAGACGACCTACAAAGGCTGTCAACCAGCGCGATGCTGATCTTGTCCATTTTTGGGATAAGGTTTCCAATTCTGCCTGTTTATAGTATTAATAATAATAAATTAGGGCCAGTTTAAATATCCTGTCATTAATTTCAGAATGGGATTAGTGCTAACCTATTACGGTCTCTGTGGTTTCTGCAGTATCGCAAGGCTCCTGAAGGCTCGACCAGGAAGCTTGAAGCTCAGAAGCAGTTTGTAGAAGCAATGTCCCATAGGATGCATTTAGACAACAGCATAAAACTAATCGGGAAACTTTTATTCGGACTCAAGAAAGGCTCAGAGGTGTTGAATTCTATTCGTCCTGCTGGGCAACCTCTTGTCGATGACTGGACTTGCCTCAAAACACTGGTAAGTAATATTTCTATTTCGCACGTTCTACTGAAATGCAGATTGAATGTCGTATGATTAAGAGATATGATTCATTCTGTTGTGCAGGTAAGAACATTTGAAACACATTGTGGATCATTGTCTCAGTATGGGATGAAACACATGCGATCTCTTGCAAACCTCTGCAATGCCGGCATTCGGGAAAATCAAATGGCTGAGGCATCAGCACAAGCTTGTGTCAGCTTTCCATCGAACCCATGGAGCTCTATTCACAAGGGTTTCAGCGCATAATTGAAGAGTAGTAGTTCACATATATAATACCAATTTGGCGGTTGCTGTATTAAAGATGATGAATGTCTTTAGCCATTACTTACTGTGTAAATATGATTTAGAAGCAAATTTATGGTATCAGAAAATGCATGGTAATGTAATTTAATGGTTAATCTGATTTGTAAAGTAAATTGCCTGTAATGTAATTTAAAGGTTCAATTAATAATATATTCAATCAATTTCGCAATCTTTAATCAAAACCTAAAAATTAAGTGGAGGTCATTATTTCTGGTGACATACTGACATTTTTTTAATTAATTAATTAATTAATTAAAAGTCTCCATTAGACATAAATATAATAATTATGATTTGCTTGTGGTATACAATTTGGTCAATTCATCTGTAAATAGATCCAAGAAGTTAGTTGGCCTACCTAACCGGATTTTCAAGGTTAACGTTACTCTGGGAATTCTCATGTAGCATTCAGTTAAAGAGAGTTTTACTTAAGTTTGAAAATAAGATGCACAAATTCTAAGATGGCCCCTCCAACCAAAGTTGTCTCTGCCACTTTCTTTCTTTCTGTTCTTTTTCAAAAGACAAAATTCAGAATAGAAAATATCACCAAAACATGGCTCCAAAATTAACTTTGATAATCCACAATTTTTTCACTTAATCACACGGGAAATTACAATTCATCATCTACTTTAATGAAATCATTATTTGGGTCTTATAGAATGACCTGTTTTCGGAACAAATTTTGGTAATGAGAGCAACCACTTTTTATACATTAATGATTAAACTACTAATTATTATTACACTAATGATTAAACTACTTAATCAACTAACATAAAAAAATGTCAGCATTAGCAGTCATGACCTGGAGTAGTGCGATGGCTGCTCCAATATTTCTTTTTTTTTTTTTAATAGTGATTGGAAATTGTTTATAGGCAAGAGTACAATATTTTGAAGGGGTTTTTTCTTAAATAATAAAGAAACCACAAAAATAAGACAGATTCGTAAAATACAAAATTGGGACTATTTCATTTCTTCCTCGAGACATGACAACTAAAATTATATATAAATGTCATCAAATTAGAGGGATTTAATCCTAATATTCCCTAATCACATATTCTAAGTTGATTAGATTTTTTAAAATTTTCTATATTTCTTTTGTTATGCTCAAAATATTAGAAAAATCAAAAAGTAGTAATATTGGCAAAAAATCTCTCATAAAACCAAAACATAACAACATAGGGTTATATCATATATGCCTACTACAACAACAAAAAGCCATCTCCAGACAAGTAATTAAAACAGCATTATATAATAGCCACATTCCAATCATAAGAAAAGCAAGTTAACTTTGATTTACGAGTAAGGCTAAATCAACTCGATATGTAAATCAGGATAAAGATTACCCGTCGTACACCCACAAATCTTTGATGCAATCCCATACAGACTGAAATTTGGGAGTATGCAATATGCTCGACAGGATTAGGCTACTTGTGGAGAGGATCACATCTTCCGTCCGATACTGATATCCATTTTCTTCTGGTAACACATTTTCACCAACCTTTCTGCAACGAACACTGAGGGAATAAAATCAATCTTAATTGTGTAAGCAAAACCCCATTAAGGAATATAGCATGCTCTATTAATGCTCAGCTGCTAAGGAAAACAAAATAAATGATTAATTCAGAGTTTTAAGGCTTCCTCATCAAGCATCCATATGCAAATACATCAAATGAACACAGAACTACTACTTGCCAATATTATTTTTACTTGATTCCTTTTTTGTATGATTTGTAATAAAGAATAGATGAATCATACAAACCTCTCAACTCAGAAAAGCCTACGTTTAATCAAGATTTGATATGTTTATTCAAGATTAATGTTACTCAAGATGTGCAGACATTGGCAACTATCATTAATACTAGCAAGAGATCAGCCATCCAAAACACCCTATATGAAATTGTATTGTAAACAAGATTTTGAACTATTTCCATAGGAGGCAACCAAAGAAAAGCATGACAGAAGAAATATCTTCACAGGACACTCACCAGCCATACGACTGCTTGGAAGCTGTTACTCAGTCTCAGCGCCTGGATCGATCATCATTGTACTTGTCATTTTCATACCGTTTCCTCTCAGTTGACCTGGAACTGTCATATCTTGCTCTCTTGGCATATTCCATTTCTTTGTCTCTACCATGGTTCTGTTGTTCTTCTTCCTCACCTCTTCTACGCCTTCGACTTCCAACCTGTTGGTCTTCATCAACATTTTCATGCCTTGCATACTTGTCATCATCCCCTTCATCTCTTCCATACTTCCTTTCTTTATGTTTCTCTTCATCCCAGCAGTGCCTCTTCTCCCTTCCCTGCCCTTCCTCTTCCTCCCTGCGGTGACTCTTCTCCCTTCTATGCCCTTCCTCATCATCCTTGTGGTACCTCTTCTCCCTTCCCTGCCCTTCCTCTTCATCCCTGCGGCGACTCTTCTCCCTTTTATGCCCTTCCTCATCATCGCGGTACCTCTTCTCCCTTTCCTGACCTTCCTCTTCATCTCTGCGGCGACTCTTCTCCCTTTTATGCCCTTCCTCATCATCGGGGTACCTCTTCTCCCTTTCCTGACCTTCCTCTTCATCCCAGCGTTGACTCTTCTCCCTTCCCTGCCCTTCGTCTTTATCCCGGCGGCGACTCTTCTCCCTTCCATGGCCTTCCACATTATCCCTGTGGTGACTCCTCTCACTTCTATGCCCAGCATAATCCAAATCATCATGACCTTTGCCTCTTTGTTTCCATTCTTCCCTCCCTCTTGCATTCTTTTGGCTTACATGCTGCTGATCATCGTCATCCTTTCCACGTCTTCTATAGTAATCATCTCCATCTCTTTGGTATCTCCCTCTTTTATAATCCACTTCATCCATGGCATGCCTTTTCTCCTCTCCATGTCCTAAATCATCATGATCATTTTTCCTACTTTTACGGTCAACTTCGTTATCTTTGATCTGAATCCCGCCTCTTTTCCCATGCATGTCCTCACTCTTCCAACGATCATCCATATAAGAATCATCCACCTCTGCTTTGCCTCTTGTACTCTGCCTAGCCCTAAGCTTTCCGAGTCTCGCCTCACCATCACCATCGGAATCATCCCCAGAATCATGCCGTCCACTTTTTTTCACATGCTGCTTTGCCTCCTGAGTTTTAAACTTGGAGGACTTAGAATCATCACCAAGCTCATGCTGCCCATGAACATTATTGTATTTTTCAATCTCCTGTTTGCTAACAGCCTTGCGAGTATCATCGTCATCCTTGTCATTTCCATGCCTTCTGCTTCTCTTGTATTTCTCTTGGGATCTGTTTCTCATTTTCCTCTTATCAGAATCAGAGTCATCACTTGCCGAAACATCACTGCCACTGTCATGTCTTCTACTTCTAATGGGTTTCATCAAAGTTCTCTTTTGTAGCTTACAATTTTCAGAATCAGAGTCTTCAACGCTGGTAGAATCATCACTCTCACTCTCACTTTCACTTTCATATCTCCTGCTTTTGGTTGATTTCAGAGAAGTTCTTTTCTTCTTCTTTGTTCCATTGTCAGAATCGGTGTCGGTGTCATCGCTCTCACTGTCATTTTTTCTGCTTTTCGAGGATTTCCCCAATTTCTTGTGCTTCTTCCTCAAAGTATCAGAATCAGTGTCATCATCACTATCACTGTCACGTCTTCTGGTTTTCTCATTCCTGTTTGAAGTTTTCTTCTTATCATAGTCAGAACCAGAACCTGAGTCTGTGTCGGAATACGTCCGGCTATCTGTTGAATCATCCTCAATTCTTCTCTTTTTGCTCAGTTCCTTCTTTAATGGTTTTGAATCATTAAATTCATCTCTTTCTTTCTTCTTACTCTTCTTCTTATCATCCTTTTGGTCTTCGGCGGAAGGTTTCTTGCGGCTATAATCTCTGTCCAAAAAGGCATGCTCAGGTTTCTCACTCCAATTGCTATCTTCAGCCCGTCCATTCTTTCTACCATCATCAACACCTTCAACATTTTGGTCACTGGACTCTGAATTTTTAATTCCTAGAGCAGCCCTCAAAGTTTCCATTTGTTTCTCCTTTCTTGCAGCAACTTGATGGGATTGAGTATCAGATGCCCTGAGACCATAAGACAACATTGAGCATATAATATAGACACCTCAAATTTCAAGAGTCAAAACAGAAGAAGAAAACCCACAATCCAACAAATTAACCCAAATAACAATCTCATTACCTAAGAATAACATTATTTCAAAAAGAATAGCATAGCAAGGCAGATAATCTAACTAATCCAATTATAGAGATATAGATTACTCACTTCATTTTTGTAGAGAATTAAGACATAAGACAACTAAGTTATTGGGCCTATAATATACACACCTCAAAGTTCAAGAGTGAAAACTGAAGAAGAAATCCATAATCCAACAAATAAACTTAAACGATAACCTCATTCATTACCTAATAAGAATAACATTATCTCAAATAGGATAGCATAGCAACAAAGATTCATCTAACTAATCCAATCATAGAGATATAGATTACTTACTTCATTTCTGTAACCACGACAGCCGGAAATCCATAATTTTCCTCAGCAGAAGAAGCTGCTTCTAATGTCTGTCTAGCTTCCTCGAGCTTCTCAGCAATCTCTGCATCAGTATAACCTTGTTCTGTCAGCTTATCTTCAAGTACAACAAGCTTAAGATGGAGTTGCCGTTTCCGATCATGCTCGAGGATATCGTTGTTGGGCTTTTTGGTGATTCCACCAGTGCCTTGATCGTCTTCAAATCCTTTAGTGTTATGAGCAACTTTTCCTGTCTTCGATCTTACAAAAAATTTGTTCGTCTGTATATATCCATTTGTGCCGGAACCTCTAGGAGTTTGTAATCCTATCCCGTTGTACATTTCCTAATCTAAAAACTTCAATTTCTCTGAAAATCAAAAACAACAAAATTAACAAACTATATAACCCAATCGCAAAACTATCTATTTAAATTGATATAAGAGAATCGGAATTTCACTTAAATTTCACCTTAATTTTACTTTTAGATTGAGGAAGAACACAGATGGATGGATTGAAAAAAGGACGGAGGTTTTTGTTTAAGAGAAGAGATCAGGGGTATGGAATCGGAAAGACCAGCTGTAGAAGCGAGAGTTAGGATGACAAAAAGAGATCGTGGCTATGGTAGATTTTTTTATCATTCGCAGCAGAAGCACGACGGTGAAGAGACTGAGAGGATCGAAGAATACGTTCGTCGAAGCTTGGAGAGAAGCCGAGGAAATCTCTGGAGGTAGATGCGGCTAAATTAGGGTTGATATTTTATGTATAAGTATTGAATTAAATGGTTGATATTTTTTTTAAAGGGATACATATGAAGTCAGATTTCAAATTTTATTTTATTTATGAAAAATATTTATATAAAATTCGAAACTATCTTCATATATATATATATATATATATACACACACGTAAATATAAAATATATAGACTCCGATATATATTTTATATATATTCATATATATAATTAAAAATTTATATTATATATATTCATATATATAATTAAAAATTGACTACGACAGCATATATAAGTTAACATATACACCAAATAAATGTGAAATATATAGCAGTATGTATAGTTTATATATAAACTATATATGCAATAAAAAATTAACATTTAACCTAATATATATGAATTATATATACTCTACATAAAATCATAACATACTAACTTAACAAATTATCATAAATTATCATATATACTGTTATATATATTTCTCTCAAATATTGTTGCTTTTATTTTTTTTTTTCTATTTTGATGTTAATATATAAATAATATACTCAATAAATTCATATATATACTTCATATATTATATATACCACACAAATAATATTTAACCGGTATATATATTAAAGTATATATATACCAATATATACATACTCTATATATACTAATACATATATTCGAGTATATATATTATATGTTCTGAATTTTTTTTAAAAATTATATTATTATATTAATTTTTAAAAAATAAAAATGTGCTAATATTTTAATTTTAATACTAAATATGTGTTATTAGCATTAAACTTTTTTATGCCCAAACTTAATATAACAACCAAAAAGACCATTACTTGTTTATTTCATATAAAAGAACAATTTAAATTCTCCTTTAATCTTTCACGCGTTCGACTCTTTATCTCTGCCTACGCAACCAAACACCACGCAACTTCAGATCGTCTTCTCCGGTAAACTAACCCTAACTGCCCTCATCGGAATCCTCAACCTCACCATCGCCCTCAACTCCTCAACTTTGAGGCATGGATTTCGCGATTTTGTTTCTCGCGATCTGCTTCTGAAGAGTAACAGACACAATCTGTAGCAGCAAAACCCGATTCAGTCTCTTGCCGTCGGGTTTCAGCAGCTGGAGTCTTTTCGGATTTCCTCTTGCTTCATATTTGTTTCAGTCGTGATTCCCTAGTTATTCCGGCGTGCTTAACTTCAATTCAAGTCTGTTTCCGTTCAGGCGAGCGTGGCTGGTCGGGAAAACAAGTTGCTGATTTGTTTCCATTTTGAATCTGATTTGTTTATTTTGTTCTTTTTCTGATTTCTATTCGATTTATATCTTTTGTTATTTCGGTTTTCAACCTCCGACGGCACCCTGTGTTAGTGGCGAGGTGTTGGTGGTCGGAGTTTGAGAGGCTGTCCTCTTCTTCAAACTCCGACGGCACCCTGTGTTAGTGGCGAGATGTTGCTGGTTTGCTGCAATCGATTTTCTCGGCGTCGGGTTTACATTTAGCTTCTCTTTTGTAACTTTTTCAATTTTTATTTAATCTTTATGTTTTTTTATGTTGTTTGTGATGTTGTGATGAAAGCGGACGGAAACTCGTTGGAAATAGAGATTCCGATGAGTTTCCGACGAGTTTCACTGTCTAGGAGGTGCCGGATATTTTGGCCGGAAATTGAATATGCTGGAAACTTAGCTGGAATGCTATCAGAAACTATTCATATAAATTGTTTATACTTGTTTAAGAAGATGCCCTTTTGTTCCCACTATTTTCAATATTTGTTCCCAAAAAGCTTTAAACCTGTGTTGACAATTTTTGCATGTTGTGTCCCTTTGTGGACAGTAAATTCTTTTTTGGTAGTCGTATCAGAAAGAACCCCTATTTTAAATTTGATATTATAATTGTGGCGGGCATAATGAATTGGAATGCAATTTATTATTATTATTATTTTTTTTTAATTATAATTATATTATAATTATAATTGAGATTTTATTAATTATTCATAACCTAGTTCTTAAAAATTATTCTAAGAAATTTATTATCAATAAAATTTTCAACTTTAACATGCTAATGACTTTATGAGATTGGTGCACAGAATCCATGGTTTATAGAGTAGGGGTAACTTGTGCTAACAATGTGGTGTGGTCGGCGGGATCGAACCTAAAATATCATCCTACCATTATTCGTAGAAAGTAGTATGACCAACCAAACTAACCCTGAATAACATTATTAGTTGCTTTTGTTAGTTGTTTTGTAAGTACTTTTTTAAAAATTATTTATTATTATACAACTTATGAAAATATTATGAATATCGTCTTATGATCCTCACAAGTTGTACTAGTTTGGTCAAAACAGACAACTTGTCACGGAAGAGTCTGAAACCTTGTTCTTGAAAGGGGTTTGGTTAGTGCATAAGAAATCTGGTCTTCTGTAGAAAAGTACTGTACCAATAACTCCTTGGATGAAACTTGTCTCTAACAAAATGAAAATCAATCTCAAGGTGCTTTGTTCTTGTATGGAACGCAGGATTGACAGTAAGGTATGTGGCGGATAAGTTATCACGCCAAAAGATTGGTGTTTTAGAATGCATGAACTGTATTTCTCATAAAAGAGATTAAATCGACAAAATTTCAGATGCTGCAGTAGCCAAAGAACGGTACTCAACCTTTGTTGTAAAGCGAGATACCATATTTTGTTTCTTAGCACTCCAAGAAATCAAGTTAGTTCCAAGAAAAACAGTGTAACCATTAGTAAATTTTCTATCATCAAGCAATCCACCCTAATTGGCATCAGAGTATGCCTGCAAATCTAGATTAGAACTTCGGCTAAGAAAAAGACCATGATTTATAGTTTGCTTGAAATAACACAAAATCCTCTTGATTGCTAACCAATGAACAATCGTGGGACTGTGCATAAACTGTAAGAGAGCCCGAATTATCAACCTTATTGCGGGAATAGATGGAGACGAATGTGACGAGGAGAGGTTTCTGAATGACGGCAATGATAGGTCAGTTTAGCTACCATAGGTGGGAGAGGAAAGAGAGAGAGGCTGAGATTGAAAGTGAATGCGAAGGCGGAGTGGCTAGTTTTAGGTTTTGATTTTGCAAAAATGAAATAAATGAAGAAGAGATAGAGGTAGATTGGTTATGGCTAGGTTTATACGAAATGGTGCAATTTCAAACTTTTAATGATTAATGTGGTTTTTAGTTCAGTTTGGTGCACAGACACCTATATCTGACAATCGACCAAAATTTTGCGATTTCTAGACCACTGTCGTCTTTTAGCACCACCACTGGCTTGAACTTTTTCTTTATTCTTCTTTTCATCTTGTTAGAAATTGAGAGAGAGAAAAAGAGAAAAAGAGGGAAAGATGAAGAAGAAGAAGGTTTTAGTTTTTTTTTTTTTATTTTTATTTTTGGAATATCCATATTAGCGCTGTGAAATAACACTTGTCCAAGTGGCGCCACTTAGGCACATCTAATGTGTCAGAAAATATTAAAGAGGTCCTTAGATTTACTGTCTTCGTTCAATTTCAGCCAGAAATTTGAATTTGGAGTGACATCAGATAATAAAAGCTAAGTTCAAGATGATATTAATAAAACGCAAAGTATAGGATGAAATCAGTGATATATGCAAAGTTGAGGGTGAAAACAGGAGATACAACTTTCATACAGCCGTGAGGGAATACGTAGAAGACAAACAAAACAAAAGCCGAATACATAAATACTTTGTAACGGGCACAGAATAGACAGACTTGACGGCTCAAAGGTAGGAGCGATATGGACGGTTGGATAATCATATCAACGATTAGAAATGCTTTGTATTGAACGGCAGGATGTAACGGAGAAGAAGATGGGTTATAAAGTTTGGGCTTGAGGAAAAAAGCATTTCATTTCGTTCAATTAAAAAGAAGCTGTTTCTTCTGTTTGTTTGTAGTATTAGAGGAGGTGGCTCTATATTCTGTCTCTGGTTTTCTCTGCGAATTTTCTCGCTCTTTCTCTTATCTCCTTTCCCGGTAGCCAAACAGAGGATTTCGATGAAATTTGACGAGAATTTGAACAAATAAATGCTGAGGATCTGCAGCTAGTGGAGAGAGACTTTTAGGTGTGTAATTGAGAACCGAATATGATTGTTTTGGTTTCAATAACTGGAAAATAAGGAATTAGAACTTGTAATTTGATTTCCTCATTTCTACTTTTACATGTACATTTTTTTTTGAGATTTTCAGGTGCTTTTCCGAGGAAATTCAAGTGGATGTGAATTTGATTTGTAAGCTAGACAGCGGATTGAGAATTGTGAAAGTTGGCTTTATATCGTTAAGATTCATAGGTATAAAGATAATTGAAAAGAAGTTTGTTTTTATTTTTATTCTGGGTGATTAATCCTCTCAATTAATGGTATTTTGACTTGTTTCTTGTTTTACAGACACATTTTGTATAGACTTGAGTTGAGCGGGTTTAGAAGGAATTCGGACAACTTATCTAGAAATTAAAGGATACAAAGATCAGTTTCTGGATATAAAAAGATCGGAATCTGGCATGCGACTCGAGGATTTAAGCTTCGAAATGTCGCTTTCTTCTGAAAATCTGGTATAATTACATATATTACGTTTGCGGACGACTTAACGGAGCAAATTCGTGGGTCGTATCGTCAAAATCTATATGTAAGTCATTTCTTCCACAAAAATCATGGAATTCAAGTTTGGATTTTGAGTGTGGCTGTTGGATCGGTTGTTCATCTCTCTGTTCTTCTCTGCTTAAGCTCTGATTCATCCGCCTTCTTTTCTTTTCAATCTGCAGTGTTTGAGATTGAGAGGGAGAAAAATCAGCTTCTTAGGCTTTAATTGCAATCGAGACTAGAATAGTTTCTTCTGCGAATTGAAGTTTCCGGTAATGCGCCAATTTCCCTTTTCTATCTACCACCTCTCTTCTGATATCTGCCTTGTACCTTTTTTGATTTTCAATTTTTTTTTGGGTTTGCCATTTTCCCTTTGAAAAATCAGTTTCATGCTTATTTCTTTTATCATCATTTCCTTGAATTTAATTTCTTTTGTTTTTTTGCTGATTTATGACGCTCTACGCCTGTGCTTCGCAAATTCTTTCTCGTAGTCAATCCAATGACCTCAGTTTGGTTATGGAGGAAACTAAAGCGAAAGAAATTCGTTTTGGTTCTAAAACTTTCCAGCACTGAGAAAGGAAGCTTGTTGATTCCAAGCTGCTCTTCAGTGGAACTTCAAGTTTCCTTCTGTTCCTGGAAAATGAATCTTGAGAATTCAAGGTCTGGATTTTTCTAAATTTTCTCTGCAATACAAGGCAAGCATAGTTTTGGAGAAAATTTCTTCTTATATGCTCTGCTTTCTCACAGGTTGAAACCGGTGAAAATGCAGCGGATCCATTTCTTAGATTGACATCTGTGTTAAAGTGATATTTTACTTTCAATTTATAGAATTTTCTCTCAATTCATTACTGTCATCTGTGCATCAGACGGTTAACAATAATTATTATTTATGCTTTCAGAAATCTTAACCGTCCGATTAACATTTTCCCCTCAATTTCATCTTGCTTTCTTGGAGAATGCTTTTTGTTTGAATTTTGGAAGAGTTGCAGGAGGAGGAAGAAGAAGACTATTATTATAGTTCTGGAATTTTAGCTTTTGTTAAGAAATTTTTGTTTTTGATTTTTCCGTCTTTTATTTATTTATTTTTAAAATTTCTAATTTTTTATTTTTTTTGAATGGGACAGGTGTGAAAAAGAAAGATGGAAAAGGACTCTTTAAGAAGCAACCACAATGTTAACTTCAATAACAACCATAAAACCGATGGGTTGTTAAGAACCATTTCGGAGGCCGCAAAACAAACCACGTCGGATTTCGTCTTGCAGTGGGGTAATCGGAAACGCCTAAGGTGTATGAAGATCCAGGTGAAGGACGATCCTAACGCTCCAGTCCATCGCACCACCGTTCGGGTCGACCGCCGGGTCGTTAGAGCCGATAAAGAGGCTTATAATCACCCAACTACAACGAATAATAATACTGCTAATCAAAGCAGTATATATTTGAATCTCCGTCAACGTCCCTCCTCGCCACCCCCGCCTCCTCCTCAGCGCATTCTCAGGTACAAATCTCTTATCCCATAATTCCGAGTATATTTACCTGATTTCTGCAGAATATAAATTCGTCAAAGCTAGAAAATTCGGGTTTTCAAATGGGGATTAGTTTGGATCATATTTCGGGTTGACCTGCTTTCCTCTTATTATTACAATTTCTTTTACTTTTTACCGTTTTACCGTGTTGATATTCAAATTGGGAAACACCTGCCAGAAACCTATAACTAGTGTGTGTAGTCAAGATACTGACTAAACCCTCTTTTCTTTCTCTTTTGTGTTCGGACTCATTTATAAAGCGTCACCCATATAGGATCATATAAAACAGTACCATTGTATCATTTTGACTAATCAAACTACTAATCATAATTTAACCATAATTGTCAATACTGTTGTTAGATACAAATACCTCCATTTGGATCAGTCAATTAGATTTTTTAATCGGTGATTTGATAATATAAAATAGTACCAGTGTATAATTTTTTTCTAATTTTGTCTTTTTCCTATTTAAAATGGGCCAGCTTAATAATTTTTATATTTTTAAAACTAAAATTTCCAATTTGACGCAGTCCTCATTTAATTTTAGCTTATGCAACAATTATTTGAAATGGTAGATATAACTTATACAAGGGTGAAACAACTTATTCTCAGTTTGGATAAGGGTCTGGCACTACAGGGCAGTTTGTTTGGTAGCTAGGCTAAAAGGATAAGGCTAATACAAGGACTGGGTGGCAAACATTGGGTCGCCAAACAATCCCATATAGGCCAGAATAGTTTTGGTTTTAATTTGGTACTGTTATTATCTAGATCTATCTGTAATTTCCTCTTCTAATAAGGTTCAGAATATTTGAAAATTATTAGTTTATTATGGGGCCCGGCATTCTTATAATTGCCCACTCTCTCCATTTGGTCAAGTGGGAAGCTGAGCTCATGTTAAGAGTGGTTTGCTTAGTGCGCACAAGCT
Source organism: Croton setiger (assembly GCA_948099555.1). Lineage (NCBI taxonomy): Eukaryota > Viridiplantae > Streptophyta > Magnoliopsida > Malpighiales > Euphorbiaceae > Croton > Croton setiger. The sequence goes on from CANUEY010655790.1 coordinate 16,845, forward strand.
TTAAATCATTTTATTTTATTTTTTCCCTCTTAATTATTTAATATTCTATTAAAATTGGTCCACACTGCTTGCAGAGTGATTAACCCATCTTCTCCTCTTAATTATTCTGAAAGCTTCAAAAAAAAAAAAAAAGGAAAATTCTAAATAGGTGAGTTCTAGAAAAAGGATTAGCCCTTTAAGTATATTATTAATATGTTTAGTCTTTAGGTAATTCAAATATTTTCCTTCAGAGCAGTTCCTTTCGACTTTTCTTGTTAAAAGAAATTTGTTCTGATCCATTAATCGTAATGCATTTTAACAACACAGAATAGTTTCCGTTCGACGTGTCATCGATTAATTATTTAATCAGAAACCAATCATGCACCGTTGGATGGTAGGAAAGTGGTCCCACATTTTATCTCACATTGAAAGGGAAAGAAACTCAATCCAACGGCACGAAGACCTACTAAAACAACAACTCCAGCTGGTCGTGTTGGATTTAATATTGAGAAAAATTAAATTAAAAGGAATTGGAATCTCTTGCTATATGCTTGTTTTGCTTTCTCCTCTCAAATATCTTAACTTTTCCATCGAACCTACAAAAAAAAAAAAAAAACACAACGCAACAAACACTACTAAACCATTTTCCTACGCAAAATCCATACCTTCTACCTGATCTGGATCATCCCCAAAAAAGGTTATTCTCGTAAATTCATTATTACCCCCATTCCTATGTTACTTTTCATTTTCATTACTTTTGCTGGTTGGTTCCCCACATGGATGTTATATGGTTCTAATTCTAACTATGTCTATGTTTTTATTTTTATTTTTTTGACAGGAATTCTGAGAATTTTAGTACCATGAGAGGGCAGAGTAACGGTGGTCTGAGAGGCCTTTCTCCGCCTGATAGGAGAAACACTAACAACCATCATCATCATCATCATCACCATCAGAACACCAGCCATGAAAATAATAATAATAATATTAACAATAATAAATCAGGGGCATCTTCCGAGACAGCGCATGACAGCAAGAGAGGAGGAGGAGGAGGTTCGTCTTCCGGTAGCGGGGAGGCGGCACCACCGGTGGTTTGGCCACCCAAATTTGTGATTGCTTTAACCAACAAAGAGAAAGAGGAAGATTTCATTGCCTTCAAAGGCTCCAAACTTCCCCAGAGACCCAAAAAGAGGGCCAAATTCATTCAACGCACTCTCAATGTAAGCCTCTCTTTTAATCTTCTGCTTTATAATTTTGAAAAAATTTTCAGTTAGTTCTTAAAAAAATAAATTTAAATCAACAGAATCAGAATTTGATTTTAAATGATTGAATTTTAATTACAAACAAAATAAAAATAATTATAATAAAAAAAAAAGTAATTTCCTGATTTTAATTTTGGGATAGAGGCTATGGGGAGAGGGCATAGCAAAAGTATACTAAAGTTGTGGATTTGGGAGGTGGAAGGGGGCATTGATTAAAATAATTTACGTGCTTTTTGGCTTTTTTTCTTTGGTTGGAAAGCCTGGGAAAGCGTGTAATGCGACACTAAGCTAGAATTGAACCTACACGTGGCAGTTAAGGTGTGGAAGTGTACTTAATAAGTGACCTGAAAGTGAAACTTGTTTTAGCTGTCTATGGCCTAAACTGTAATTTGAAATTTCTAATCACAATTAGCGAGTTTAATATATTTTTTTTTTTTGATAAAAATGATTTAGAGACGGAGAAATCGGAGGGACAGCTAATTATTTATTATTTATATTTATATTTTCTTGTAAAATTAGCTATAAATCTCGGAGAAAATGGTTTTACAAAATTGAAAATCGTAAAGGACAAAGTAGTAGAAACGTCATCTACGTGGCAGGTCATCGGTAAAAATGTAGGCATTACTAGCATGGGCCCTATTAGTAGATGTAAATGATTGGGCCTACTCCACGAATAATTGGATTGGATCTTACTTAGCCCAAAACTCGAGTACATATTGTTAAGATGAAGTTGTATACACTGGATCCATCCTTCAATTTTATACAAATTACAAAAAAAAAATGTCATGTGAACAATAATTGATATTGTCGGGGATTGATCGGTTGTGCAGCTTGTAAGTCCCGGAGCATGGCTATGTGATCTTACCCTTGAACGTTATGAGGTCAGAGAGAAAAAAATAACCAAAAAGGTAATTTATTTTTGTTTCTTGTCCTTTTTTTTCTTTATAATATAATGAAATAAGCTTTTTTTTTTTTTTTTTAACGCTATAAAGGTTGAATTTGAAAATGCAGAGACCAAGAGGGTTGAAAGCGATGGGGAATGTGGAATCAGACTCTGAATGAAAGAATATTGGAGATTAAAACGTTTTTTTTTTTTTTTTTTTTATTTTTCACAGAAAGAAGAGAAGGTGTAAATCATGTAATGTATGTTAGTTACTATGAAAAATGCAAGGTTGAATTTTTCAGCCTTGGTTCTTTTTATCTGATATTTTCCTAATATGTCAACTAATTACACATTGCATGCGTTAATATTTGTTGGGTTAATAGTTAATACTTACTCTCTTAATTTAGCATGGAACTATTAATTAGTGAACAATAATTTAAGGTCAACAAATATTAATCATTCACAAAAGTAGGTGTACTAGCTATGTTAATAAAATAAAAAATAAAAGTTGGTGTATTATATAATCGATATGGGAAAAAACGTTTCTTTCTTTTCTTTTTTCTTTTTCTTTTTACATAATAGGAAATAAATAACACTTCGTTATATACTTTATTATATTAAAGACTTTGTATGGCTTTCAGGGCTTAAAACTAGAACTAAACCAAAATCATAATTAGCAAAATATCTGCGTTAATAGCAAGAATGGAATTAGTATTAGACTATTAATTATATAAAATATATTAGAATTTCATTTAATTATATCATTAAACAGGGAATTAATAAGTTTTTTTTTTTTTAAAAAAAAATGAATTAATAAGTTAGCAATTTTATCTCTTCGCAAAAATTCAAGAATAGATACATAGGAGAAAAGAAACATGCGTTAGTATAATCAATCAATACTTGTGCAAGAATATGAGCTGAAACCATAGCTGCTTGCCAACGGATTCATTGAATAGATGTATGGACAACTAGTATGCTCTTAACAATCCATAGTAATTAAACCCCAAACTTGCACGAAGTGTCGTATAGCCTCTGCGACTAAAGGATCATAAAGACCTTTAAAATAACATGACACAGTTAATATGGTAGATGCTAGAAGATTAGTTGCAGCAGAAGAATTATATTGAAGAAGCAAGTTTAAATGAAGAAGAAAAAAAAATGTTGGAAGCACCTATATGCTAAGAGTGTGAGAACTTAACTAAGTCGTGGAGTTTTGTGAACAAAGGGAGACGGTGACGTTTTAAATAAAACAAGAAGAACAAAAAGGCATTCATGAATATGAAGCCAGCTGAAGAAGTTTGTTATAACAGACTCGGAATTTTGCCTCGCTGACAATCTGCATTTTTTCATCATCTGTCCATTAACCAATCAGATCATTTAACTAGAATTAGAATGTATAGTATAAATAGAAAGAAGCACAATGTATATCATTTTTTCATTTTTCTGCATATTAAGCTTGTATTCAAGAAAGATAATTCTTTGCAATTTGTAATCTTGCTTCCATTCAATTCAATGAAATCAGTTTCTGTCATAATTTGTTACGGTATCAAAGCTATGAAGCTGTAATTAAGGTGATTTACATATCAGATCTTAATCTTTCTTCATTTCAATACTACTGCAATTGAATTTGATTTATTCACTTCATTCTTTTCTATAATCTTTCTCTCAATCTATTTTAAGTTCTTGATTCTTTTGGAATTCTCTTTTCTAACATTTGTTCCTCTAGATGGATACAATAATCACCCATAGGCTAGAGCTATAAAAGTTGCTCTAGCATTATAGAACGAACGAATGAACTAGAACTTGTCATAGGAGGTATACAATTACCAAATCCAGGAGATGAATTGTACAATGCCTGGTCTAGATGCAATCATATGGTGATTTTATGGATAAGGAAAGCAGTAATTCCATCAATTGCATATGGATAGACAAAGCATTAGATGTGTGGAACGATTTTGAGGCTAGATTCTCACAAGGCTCAACTCAACATCCCATCTCAGAAGTATTCAACTGCAATAATTTGTCTTCCAACCATACACATTATATTCTAGCATTGTCCAGCATCACAGAACCGAAAACATACAAATAGAAAGCACAACAATTAGTATGGAGAGAAGCCATGGATAAAGAATTAGAAGCTCTGCAGTTGAGCAACATATGGTTCATAGTACCATTACCCTCACATAAAACTCCAATTGAATGCGAATGGGCTTTCAAAATCAAACTCAAGTTTGAAAGCATTGTTGAGAGATACAAAGCTCGTTTGGTTGCAAAAGCTATACTCAAGTAAAAGGTCTTGACTACTTTGATACTTTTTCTCCAATGGTTAAAATAACCAGCATTAGATTATTGCTGGCACTTGCATTCATGAATAATTGGATCTTAAAACAACTTTAACAATGCCTTTTTGTATGGTGATTTATGAAGAGGTGTATATGAATCCTTCATTGGGACTTGATGTTTTTATAGGGCATGTCTGTAAGCTAGAGAAGAGCTTATATAGGTTAAAGCAAGCAAGCAAACAATGCTGTTTACAAGTTTACTTCATTTCTTCTCTCTTTATGATTCTGTCAATCTAAGTCAGAATACTTTCTATTTGTGAAATTTACAAGTTCTTCATTCACTGCCTTATTTATGTGGATGATATACTATTAGCAGTTAATGACAAAACTGAGATAACCAATGTCAAGACTGCTATGGATGGAGTTGGAGCCTTTAAAGTATTATTAGGATTGGAGTTTGCAAGGTCTTTTAAAGGACTACATATTTGCCAAAGAAAATATATATTGGAGTTACTTGGAGAACATGGATTGCTTGGGTCAAAAGCTTGTACCACTCCAATGGATCATACTGCTAAAATCACAAAATCTGAAAGAGACTTGTTTCCAAATATTTCTTTTTATCTAAAGTTAGTAGGGGAGCTTCTATATCTGACGACTACAAGGCCAAATATCACATATGCAGTTAACAAGCTAGTCAATTTCTTTCAGTACCAATTTCAATTCATGTTTAACCTTTTACAAGGATTTTAAGGTATTTGAAACAAAGCAACAAAGCCCTGCCACTAGATTATTTTTTCCTGCAAATTCTACACCTATGTTAAAAGCCTTTAGTGACTCAGACTGGGCAGGGTGTATAGACACACAAAGATCAATTACTGATTTTGCCCTTTATCTTGGAGATTCTTTAATCAGCTGGAGATCAAAGAAACAACCAACAGTTTCTAGATCCTCCTCCAAAGTAGAATACAGGGCACTAGCAGTGACTGCATGTGAAGTATAATGGATCAGTTTTCTTTTACAAGATCTTAGATTCCCTCTTCAATCTGTAGTAAGTCTTTACTATGATTCTCAATATGCCATTCATTTATATGCAAATCTCACATTTCATGAAATATCCAAACATATGGAGATAGATTGTCACTTCAGACGAGAAAAGATTGCTGATAGCCTGATTCATTTACTACATATATCTACAAAATTGCAACTTACAAATTTATATACAAAGTCACTCTCCACAGCATGTTTTAAGTATCTAATTTCCAAACTTGGCCTCATTGATATTTACAGTCAAGTTTAAGGGGGGGCTAATACAGTAGATGTAGGAAGATTAGTTGTAAAAGAGTTATTTTGAAGAAGCAAGTTTAAATGAAGAAGACAAAGAAAAGATTTGGAAGCATGTGTATTCTAAGTGTGGGGGAACTTAAGTGAGATGGTGACATTTTATGAATATAGCAAAAACAATGGACGTTTTGAATAAAACAAGAAGAATAGAAAGACATTCGTGAATATGAAGCCAATTGAAGAAGAAGAAGAAGAAAAAGAAAAAGAAAAAGTTTGTTATAATAGACTTTGCCACGTTAATCTGCATTTTATAATCATCTCTGTCCGTCAACCAATTAGATTGTTTCACTAGAATGCATTTTTCAATCATCTGTCCATCAACCAATTAGATTGGTTCACCGAATTAGAATGTATTGTATAAATAGAAAGAAGCACAATGTACATATCATCTTTTCATTTTTCTGCATATTAAACTTGTATTCTAGAAAAATAATTCTCTTCAATTTGTAATCTTGCTTCCATTCAATCATTGAAATCAGTTTCATCATTTGTTAACAATTTGTAAAAAAAAAAAAAAAAAAAAAAACTACCTTTCAAATCTTTTAGCACTATCCTATAACCCCTAAAAACATGCAGCATCTAGAAAGCATTAGCAGTACAATAAAGCCATGAAATCTAAAGCAAAATGATATGTCCTATCTAAAGAGCCATGGAGCACTACTTAAGTTCAAGGAGAATAAGAAGCATGACCATCATGCACAGCTACTAGCACAACATGATGTAATTTGAAGGTATGAAATTCCAACATTTAAAAAAAAAAAAAAATCCATAGGTTAAATTAAGGTGCATATGCCTCAAAGCTATATTTGGCTTGCAATAATTTTAAGTTTTAGAAATACATAAATAATTAATAATTCAATAAATTAAGAAGCATTGGACAGCTAACAGCTTTATCAACCAATCGAATTATTCTCAAATTCCAATTGATGAAAGCCTGCCCTCTTCACACTGGTCCTTTTTAATTAGTATTTATTATTAGCAATAATTTCTTTCAGATAATTTCCACCAATCAGAAACAGAAATAAATCATATTAAGATTAGAATTGACAAGAAATCAAATTAAATTAAGGCAACTCAATCAACCAAAATATCCTCATTCTATATAAAACAAAAATGTAAACAATTAAGAAATAGATTTTGTCACATTAATCAATTGAATTAGGGGATCTAATAATAATAATATTAATAATATTGGCATATCATAAAGATTAATACCACTTTATTTTTTACTTTCAAACTGAACTTTGCCCAGAAAACCAATTAAAAAACAAGGGAAACTAGCACCACATGTTCAAAAACAATGGTCAAGAAAAAGTTGTAAATAATATGTTCTATATCTAGTAGCTTCCCTTGGAAACTAAGTTTATTCGTTGACACATGTTAGTGGTCTTCCTTTTTTCAATGCGACAATGCATTATGGAATTTTAGGTTTTTCAATTACTTTGTTAATTATAACTATTACAAATACTTAATCACCAAGAAAGCAAATTAGTGCGCTTGTTTTTTGAACATTAGTGCGCTTGTTATTCTCATTCTGTCATCAAATTTGTTCATTAAATATTCCTTTGTAATCTTTACAAAAAGTGAAAGAAATGAACAATTAAACACAGTATTCTATCGCCAAATTATATCCTAAACAAAATTGCGAGATTTATTTTTTTTACAACTAATTAGATTAACGTATTAAACTGAGTAAATTATAACACATAAATAAAACAATTAGACACGAACAAGAATCAATGGATTTTATTTATAAGATAATATAATGTTCACTCCATAGCCATCTGTGCATCAATAAATATAAAACATATTATACTATATATATGTAAAATCTCACTCTCATAATCCTAAATTCTAAATATGTATATAAATACTCTAAATCCTAGATCCAAATCCAACACTCATAATAAAACTATAATAATAATAGAGGATAAATCTAAAAAAAATTAATGACATTATGAAACCACCTAGAACTCCTCAGATCTTCAATCCATAACCGAAAACGAGAGCGGCTACCGCAGCGACACAAGCAGACGCAAATGAAGGTGAGATTGCGCAAGCTCCCGAGGCAGGGGCTGGAGCAGGAGCTGCATCTGGTGCGGCGGTTTGAGCGGAAACAACCGCGAGAAGCAGTGCGATAATAGCGATTAGAGAAGCCTTTGAGATTGAAGCCATTGTTGTTGAAATGCTTGGCTAAGTATTTGGTTTTTGAAGTTTAATGAGAAGCAACAGACTAACCAGAGGTTATAGAGTGCGACGGGTTGATATAGAAAAGAGTTTAATAGTGAGGGGTTTATATAGCGCTGAAGAGTAGGGTTAACACGGTGGTAAAAAATTTACGGGCAGCTGCCCGAATTAACAGCCTGGCGAATGGTGTCGTGACAGCGGGTCATCCTATAGAAACTGACAGCTGGAGCCCTTCTCTCTCTTCTGGTAATTTTGATATCGAGAGCGGATTCACTCATTACGGCAACGTTTTAATTCAGAAATAAGAATTTATTCTTTTGTTCATATAAAGAGGACATCAAACGCAGCAGGATGAGGAGCGTGTATTACAAATGCGAATCGTGTGGTAAAAAGTTTGCTTTGATTAATAAATGGGTGATTCACAACGCGAGTAAGATTTTCGGAGCGTGGTTTAGTTTAGCTTTATTTTTGCGAAGAATGTTTAGCGCAATAAATTACGCGATTCCGTGAAAAGAAGGTCCATTCACATTGGGCCCCACGTACGGCCTACTTTGGCCATTCACAGGGACACGTTTACAACGGCATTATTTTTAACTTTTTAAAAGTTCTTAGAATTTTTAATTTTAAATATTTATAGGTTGTGATTTGACATTTTTACCCAATTCCAGAACGTTCCCATTGTTTTGGCTTTGCCTTTAACGGCATATATATATTATTTTGATAAAACAATATTGTTTTAGAAATATAAAAATGATATTTTACTAATTAGAAATAAAGTATGAGAGCGAGATATAATTTGTAAGTACGTAATTTCTTTTTGAAGAGTAGTATATATGTATATTTTTTAAATAAAACTAATCAGTTAATAAAAATATAGAAAAAAAATTGAAATATATAATAAAATTGACAATACATGGTTGTAATTTGACGGATAATCGATTTTTCAGTCCGAATACATTTCAAAATCAAAAATTACGACTCTTTTCTAATAATCAATTAATTCATTAAAAAAAATATAATAATTTCTGTTTTAAAGAAAAACTACAAAATGACCAATCCTTTAAGATTTAACAACATAAGCCGATCAGAAGGTCAAATTCGATTTGTTCATATTTTGATCTAAGATTGAACAAGTTTTAATTGAGTAAAAACTTAATTAACTCATGACCGGTTGTTTTTAAGAGAAAGAAAAAGAATATAGATACATAATTAAATATAAATTATTATTTTAGCATTAATTAATTATTGAGATTTCAATGAACAATGATTTAATATATATTTTAAGAAAAAATAAATTACATAAGTCGATTAAAATTAATTAATTTTATATGAGTAAAATTTTTGTTTACATAAAAATATATAAATTGTATTTCACTATTATAATTATATTTTAAGCTATTTTAATTTTTTTTTTTTAAAAATTAGTTAGAGAACAAAAAAAAAGGAAATCAAATCTACACCTCATCCCAGCACACTAACCACTGGACGGCTAATTTATATTGAAGGTACCGAACTTTTAACACTTGTTTCACTATGGTACCCAACCTTTAAAATTTACCACATATATACTTAACACTTGAATATGGTTTCATTCAGGTACCCATTTCCATTTTTCAGTGGGACAAATATGTGACATTTAGTTGGCAGTATAGTTAAAATTAAATATGTCACGTCAAATAAAAAATCCAATTTAGTTTTTTAACTAATTTTCACTCAACGTACCCAATTTTTTACCGTTGTTTCAACATGTTACCTATAAGCCACTCCTAGTAACTAACATTCCCAGAGTCCTATCCTAGGCGAGGGTTGCTCTCTTTTATTAGACAAAAGTAGAGGGTCAGCCATAAGAAGATAGACCTTAGTAGCATCCACCCTCAGGGCTAACCTTGATACTTAGAATCCTTGGATCCCAATAACCTCGGGATTCTTGGGTTCTGATATTCTGGGAGCCTGATATATCTTATTAGAAGCAATGATTTCCGAATCCTATCGCTTTAACTCTCATATGAAAGGAAGTCTCAAAAGTCACTCTAAGAGATAATTCACACACTGCTTTCAGTACCCCATAATCTATTCTTATTTAAACATGATACCCAATCTTTCAAACTTTACTAATCTAATTTTTCCATATCTTATAGATACAAAATGAGATTAGTTATGAATGAAATAATTCACAGATTTACTGCTATAACTTAATTTGTATATTGTTTGTAAAAAAAAATTGACATATAGTTTATAAATTTATTATATTTATTTTGCAGCAATCAAATTGGATCTGCAACAATCAAATTATTATTTTTATTTTGCATTATTCAATACATAATTGATCTCATTTTTCATTTATAACACATATGAAAAATTAAATTAGTAAAATTTGAAAAGTCGAGTATCATACTTAAACGAGAATAAAATATTGGGTACACTGCAGAAATGAGAGTGAAAAATTGAATAATTTGAGTGAAAATTTACCAATATAGATTTTTTAATTGATATGACACATTTAATTTTGACTATACAACTAACTAGATGCCACATACACGTCTCGCCAGAAAATTAGGTAATTTGAGTGAAACTATATCCAAAGATTGAATATATATTTGTTAAATTTTAGAAATCGGGTATTATGGTGAAACGAGTATTAGAGATTGAATACCTTAAATGTAATTTAATCACTATTAGGTGTGAATCAAATTTTTAAAAGAGGAAAAAATAAATTATTATTCGATTTTTGTAGAATAAATTGTTATACAATTAATTTTTAGCTTGTAAGGAAAAAAATAAATTAATAGGAATTATGGAAATAAATTATAAATATTTAGCTTACTTGCAATATTTAGAGAAAATAACATTAAATTACAACATACTTATTAAGAAATTTCAACCAAATTCAATCCAAAATGCAATTTTGAAATTAAAAAATATCCAAAATGGAGCTTTCAAGATTAGATATATTTCTTTCTTGTTATCTATTTTGTGTATAATCTTATCCCTTTTCAAACAAATATTACTTTATTGGACATTCCATTTCTTGGTATTTTCTTGTTTATTTCAATTAAACTTATAAACCAGCATTAAATTAATTTTAAAAATGTATGTTAATTTAGATTTACATTAAAATAATATAAATTAAAAATTTCATTTGAACCACTATCGATCTTCTTGTTGATTAGCGGTCCTTCTTTATTACTTTAATCTTGATTTAGTTTAATATTTTTTCTAAATAAATTCCCCATTTCTATTCGATTAATTTATTTATTTTCTCGTAAAACGTAAAAAAAAATAACATTGTCATTTAATAGAAGTTTTTTTTTTTTTAAAGAATAAATTAATTCTTGCGTATGAATGATAAAAGTTACCATAAATTGGAAAATAAAAAAAAAATGTCATATTTGATACAATGTGCTCATATTAAACTTTTAAATACAATTCAATAGAATTAATATAATAAAGTATTTTTATCTTTTATTATCAACTCATTATTAAAATAAAATACATTAGTTATTAATAATATTGAATTATATTTATTTGAAAATAAATTATTTTAATATAGCTAATATTTTATTAATAATTTTTCCCTAAAAAATATTTAATTAATAATTTGCCAAATAACACCATAAACTTGATCAAATTGGCAATTACTGCCAAGTTTATGGTTTTAATTGACAAAATAGTTTATTCTGTCCTTCTTTGAATAAATTGGCCTAGTTAAGGGACCCAAATGAATCTAAAGTATAAACAGTAAGCTAAAACATGTAATTAGAAAAGAAAAATAGATTAGATCATAATATGCTAATCCCTAATACCAAAAACAAATAAGTCAAAAATGTGCAAAGCTACAGTGGGTATGCATTCCCTGTACATCATATAATTTTGGACAGCACCACTTCAAAACAAGTATATATAAGCAAGAAACTAGAACCAAAAATCTCTCATTTTCTCTGCACTATTTTCCATTGCTTCCAATCAGAAACCCAGGACCTTTTGTGCTATGTGTAAAAGAGGTTCCAATGCACTCGGGGCGAATTTTCTCCCGAACAGATAACACATAGACGTCGACTGATTGTTGTAACTGCAATTCTTACCTTCATTCACCCTTCTGAAGAAATCCTCTGTTATGTCTGGTCCTCCAAAGGTAGCTGGGTGAGCTCCACCTCTAGACCAATCAACCCAAGTTAGGCTTCTGTTAGCTATGAGGTGTCCTGCTTGAATTGTAAGCATGGTGGGGAAATAATGTTCATCAACATAGCAATTTGGTTTACAGAATTTTTTGAATTTCGGGTAATACTTTGTGTCTTCCACTATGTTAACTGCAAGATTTCGATTAACCTCAAACCATTGAGACCCTTTTCGCCACTGGGTAATGTTCACTTCAGGTGCCATGCTCTCATTATATCGTCCTCTCCCATATGGACCAGGATCATCAAATGCACCCATGAAGCTATGCCTAGATTTCTTTATGTAGTGATAAATCACAGAGAAATTATAAAGAGGAATGCATGATTCTGATAAGAGAATGAACCATTCATTGGAGAAGTCAAGCAACGCGTTAGCTAGCAATCTTCTCTCCGCATCACACATGCTCATTTTACCCCATTCAGAAATCTGCAAGATGAATAAGATTCAAAAAAAAAAAAAAAAAAAAAAAAAATCCAACTGCCATGCACTTTAACCATTAGCAAGCTTTCTTGATAAAAAATCTAATTTTTATGAAATTGTATAGCTCAATGACATTATGAATTAGGGAATTTCCTTGTACCATTTTCTGGGAAGGGTTAACTAATATTTTCTTCTTGATGAAAGCAGATCATAGAACTGCTAATGGGTACAAAAATTAAAGTTCAAACAATCAGCAAAAATATGTAAAGCATTAATGCACATGCATATAAGTAATGAGAACTATGAAACAAAATACAGCTTGAAACAGAGTTGCATATTTAACTTCCATCGTCATTTTGTGTCCTTAACAATAAGATACAAATTACTTGGTAACCCAAAGACTGCCATGGACATGTATGTGCTCTATTTTAGCTCATCTTGTATTCCAAGCCTGAAAAGTTAGATCCTCTCCCTCACAATTTGACACCCATAAATAAGGCAATCTTAACTTCAAAACCACATGAAAGTTCCATTATGACACACCATCACCAACAGTTGGCACACATTGGAATCTGCCTTCATCTGGACAGCCATTGGCAATTCCATGTATCTCACTAATCCATTATGCTAAGGTGAAGCCTTCTTATTTTCCTCTATACTACTGCATACATGATTCACACCTGCAGTATCCTAGTATGAGTGTATTTGACTCCCTGTGTTGGCCTTCTGCAAAGTCTACTCATCGAGGATTATTATTTTCAACTCCAATGAACTCAAAAGAGATAAGTTGTCTAGACATAGTATAATTTAAGGCAAAAGAAGATGAGCAGCTACATTTTCAATGTATGGACTCACGGCAACATTTGGACGCAGTTAAGAAATTTCTAGGATTCCATCATAACACTTGGACACTCTGTCTTATTTTCAGTTGTAAACACTCCACAGCCAGCTCAAATAATGAAAAACAGCAAACTTTGTTATGCATTTGACTTCAAGAACCTAAGTCTTAGCTCTTTGTGTGAGGATTTCCCGTCTTTCCTAATCCAATACATGTATTATGGACAAATAACATCAATCAATCATCAAAATATTTCATCTTAGTACGATATCTAGTCCATCTTTTGCCCTTACTGAGCTTCTTAGGTCTCTATAACAATAAAACCTGGACTTATGGTCAAGCTCAAGCCTTAATATCATATATCATAGTCTCATACTGTCTCATCATAGGCTTTGTCTCACAGCCACAGATATCAATCCTAATTTGAAGTTTTCTAAACAGTTCTTCAGCTGAATTTCTGAATTCTGATTATGGCATCAAATTCTCATCTCAAAAGAAATCCAAAATACAGTAGTAAAAGCCCCAGATCGTTTCCTACCCAATCTCCTGTGACAATGCCCTCATCCAAGCTTCATGTTTTATTTTTGTGTTAATTCTAGCAAACTTGAAACGTGAAAATACAGAATCAACCTTATATCATAACCTAATATCATGTCAACTTCAAACATCAAGTATCATAAAAGAACATCTCCAATTTAAAATCATTAAATCAAGTCATCACAACTAATTCTGTGCATATAATTTCACCAACAAACATCAAATATTCATATGAAAACAAGAATATTAACAAAGAAAAGTATCTACCTGACTTGGAACTTGTCTTCTATGAAAAACAGATGAAGGTGGAAATTTGGCTTCAAAGGTTGGCAGTGAATGAACATAGATTGAATACAACTTTTCATGCCCTTTCAAGAACCTCTCCCAAAGAGGTGCAAGGGGCAATGGGCCCTTTGTCAAGAACATAAATGCAATCTTAGGAACTCTCTTGAAGGGGTATGTTTTAATTTTTGGAACAAAAGAAGCTCTCCAAAATAGCTCTGAATCCTTCATATCGTGAAGCAGATTTGAAGGAGGCTTAATCAAACGGACCAAATCATTGGGTTCTTCAAGGCAAGGCAAATTAGTCTTAGCTGTTGTAACCACATTACTGACTACCCCAAACCGTCTGATCGTGTATACGCTGAGAATTGAAAATACGATGCACAAAGCCAGAAACAGCGGCAATAACTGAAGTAACCGAAATGGAAAAACCTTGGGTTGATTGGTTTTTATTTGAATGGTAGGTTCTTTGCCTTCCTCCACCCTCGACTGCATCCCTACAGCTATTCTATATCCAAATTCACCTTCTGGGTTTAATATACAAATACCCTTTTTGCATTGGAGTAGCTTTAAACCCTCCAAATTCCAACACTAATCGTACTTCAACCCCGAACTGAAAAACCCATATATCGGAATTTCTTATCAGCCTTTGAAGTGATCCAACAGATCTATAAATTTCTGATTAGCAGCTCATTTAGTACTTGAATTGGATCAAATAGAACGAAGCTCAAAGAAAAAGAAAATACAGCGATGGCACAGAAATGACAGTTAATTAAAAAAACGAAAAAGGGAACAAAAATGTGTAAATGAGAAAAGGTGGTTTAACTCCTGTAATAAAGGAGAGGTGGAATGGAGGGAGAAGAGGAAAGTTACGTAAAGGAATAGGAATTATGATATGATGACATCATAAGAAGAAGATAGGGGAGGGGCTGAATCTGAGAAACAAATCTGGTATTTCCACGAATGCTTTGTTCACGCAGTAGGAGAGGAGAGCAGAGTTTGTTGTCGGGCAGTTTTCTCTCTTCTACTAGTCGTCTCTTCCCTTCTATTATATGACCTGGCATTTCTTTTGCTTCCGTCCCCTTTAGTTAACTAGCCAATTTTGATAGTATAACAATTTCTTTCTTTTTTTAAGCCCAGACTGGTTCTGAACCCGATCAGCCTTGCACATCTACCATGGTTGGCATGGTAGCCCAGCAGATAAATCTCAAAAAACGCAAATTCTAGATTGTCTAAAATCGAGAATTTTGAGACTTACAATATTTCTATTTTTTATTTTTTATTTTTCAAAATCGCAAGGTTGATCATTTTTATTGAGTGCCAATATCACTCTCAGTGTATCACATAATATACATGGATGATATGATCCTTACAAGTAATGATAGCGAAGAAATTTCCAAGTTGCGAACAACTCTATTAGAGTTCGAGATGAAAGATGATATGATCCTTACAAGTGTTAAGATCGAACAATGTTATATTTACATCACAAAGTAAGTATGTTCTAGATCTTCTTACAAATAAAGGTTTATTAGAATTTAAGCTAACTAAAACTCCAATCATGTTGAACCACAGGCTACGAATCATTGAAGGGGCTGAGTTAACTGACAGAAAACAGTATCAGAGGTTGGTAGGAAAACTAATATCAAGAGTTGTTAGTCAATTCATGCACCAAGCAAATCATATGAAAGCATTATTAAGAACGTGAGGTACTTGAAGGGCACATCTAGGCAGGGCATCTTATTTAGTAAGAATGGACACCTGGTGATATAAGGGTACACTGATGCAGACTGGGCTGGCAACCTTGTAGATTGAAGATCCACATCAGGTTACTTTAGTGGGAGGTAACTTGGTTACTTGGAGAAGTAAGAAACAAAAGGTGGTGAAATTATCAAGTGCTGAGGCAGAATTCCGATGAGTAATACTATGGGTAAGAAAGTTATTACCTGAAATTGGTTTTCCACCATTAGGAACTTCAAAGTTGATGTGCGATAATAAGGCAGCGACTAATATTTCAAAAAATACAGTCCAACATGATTGGACCAAGCACATTGAAGTGGACAGACACTTCATCAAGAATAACAAGTTGCATTTCATTCACTTTGAAGATCAGCTAGCCGACATACTAACTAAAGCAGTGAATGATGGGTTTTTCAGTGAAGTACTGTGCAAGTTGAGTATTGACGACCCCACTACTAAAATTGAGGGAAAGTGTCAGAAAGAGAATGAATGATTTAAGGATCAGCCTTAACATCCTATCCTCATTAATCCTTGGTTAGGGGATCAGACCATAATCACATCCCTGAATAATAGCATAGATTTTTTTACTTATCACGTACAACACATAAGCGGACCTAAAATAGAATCACTGTAAATAGAGTTGAATAGATTAATAAAAACACAATCAGAATTATTCTCCAATTATGTGTTCCCATTGGTATCATCTTAAGAATACACGACTGTTCTAGTTGACTCCATGCCGGATTTTCATTTTTCTTCTTTTTAATGGCCATTTTAGGTTTTTCTTTTTTTTTTAAAAGAATATATGAACTGATTTTGTAAGCCTTGAGTTTTTTTAGTTTTTTTTTAATCAATTAATTAGCCTACAGGTCATTTCTGTAAATTAATGTTTAATAGTGCTAAATTTGTTCGAACCATTTGAGCATGTATGGTTAAATTAAAGTTTTAAAATGAAATAAGAAAAAGCTTATTAATGTCGTTTAGCTTTAACTTAATATCATCTTCATCCAAAAAGAAGTTACGTATTATAATAATTTATCTTTGATTTAAGATAAGCAATTAAGCATATCACTGTGTAATATTTTTTTTAATTTTATGCTTTAATACACTACTTTTTACAAGCATTTATTTAAGCAGCTCTTGATGGGTCATAATTATATGGAGAATAATTTAGAGTTGATCATGTTCTTAGATTAGTGACACAAGTTTACTGTTGAGCTGTGGAAAGTGGAAACCCAGTCTGTCTCCAACATGAGGACTTATTGGACGGCTTGATTCTCGCCACTACACAAGCATATAATTGAGATTTGAGACGAAAAAAAAAAAGCATTTGATAAAATGTTTGACTCTTGGTGACCTAACAAGATAAGTATTTGCAAGGCCGAGAAATCCACATTCTTGAAACTTTAATAAAACAATTAACTTTGCAGTTTAACAAGATAAGTATTTGCAATTTTGCTTTTGCGACAGTAATCCTTCCATGGCTGTCAGAAAGAGTCTCCGATGGAATTAGACAATTAGTTATCATGTGATGACTGATCAGTTCATCTTTTAGATATTTATACTCAAATTGATTCCATATTAGTCCGAGAAGGAAACGGTTGCAAAGGCTTGATGGCGACAAATACTACTTCCCCGGAAACACCAATTTGGCTAGTACAATTTGTTTTGTCCGAGTTGGGAGCCACTTGTATACTTGATAGTTGATACCAATAATTCATGAAGTCGTTTCTTACTGCTGCTCTAAGGGGGATAAAAAAATTAAAGAAAATGTGACCTATGCAAAGCTTTTAGCTATCCTCCATAGAGGATTATGAGAAATTTCGCATACAACACACCTCAAGTTGGCAATTAAGCCTTAAGGAGATGTTAGCAAACAATTCCATAGACGCACAATTTCACACCAGCAATCTGTTACATAAGGTAGTAGTAGACATGGTTTCCTGATTGACATTCATGCAAATTGTTAATTTTGTTTACCAATCAGCATCCTTAGGATCGGAAAAATATATTCTCAAAAAGCTTTAATATCCAAAACATGTAAGCAGATTGTATGTGAAATATACCGCCCAAACTTGAAATACCATATCAAACCAATGCCAGATATTTGGTTTCTTTGCCTACTACATGAACTGCAGTCACCTTCCTACCTCATTCACAAGATATCAGTTAGTTTTATTTACTGAAGACCCATGGCATGGCAAGTCTACTTCACAACTTCAAATTTAGAAGTAAGGTTGGATATCATGACTGGGCACTCCCCTTTCTCATCATATTCAGCAAATTCACCTCCAGACAGATCAATTCCTTCATACTTAGTCCCTGCAGTCTGCACAAATGAAATGGTGTGAGTGTGAGGAAATCCAAATTATTAAAACTGTAACCATGAAAACACAACTTATAAGCGAAGTAGCACGCCAGCAAAGCATGTGTAGAATTTGCATACTAGCTTGTGTTTAATAGTTCTTTTATTTTCCCTCTCTTCACAATCACACTTTCCACACAAATAGAGCAAAAAAAAAAAAGGTACTTATGGAGAACATCCAACATCTTTAGCATCAAACAGAAAATATGAATCTATGTTGTTTTGCACCTAGACAATTCATTAAATAGTAAATACAGTAATTTATTGTACTTCTGCGTCCTAAATCTTACACTGGAAGCTAATTAGGGTTGGAAGACATTAAATATAATGCGAATTGTATATGTTTCTTTATCAAAGAAGTAATGTACAGCACAGGTGAAACATAGTGAAGATGTAACCCAAGAATTTAGGTCCAACAGGACACAAAATTATTCACAAGTATGTGATGGTTGGCAGAGAACAAAAGATAAAACCTTAAAATAGGAGCGCAAACAAAAATATGAAACAAAACATTGAACATTTAAATAAATTAATCATGTCAAATGCACAACTCTTCAGTTTAGCAACAAAAACGAACAAGCTTTCAGCCTCATGCATCTAGTTTCTTTGGGGAACAAACCAGGATGATTTACAGTCTGATGCCATATTTGTTCACATTCAACAAAAAAAGACTCAAAGAGAGAAGAAATGAACGGTTGGTTTCAGGATGAGAAACTTACAGATTCAGCTTTCCAACCATCTCCAAATATGAAACCCTCAGGCTCATAACCTCTGCAGTCAAATACCATCAATGGGGCATACTTCCCTTGTTCACTGAGTTCTTGAGTTAGAGGTTTCCCTTTACCTGGTACCATCAGTATAGTTCCATCCCTCCCACAGAACTTGCACTAGATGAGAAAAGGGCAAAAGCCATCATCCAAGAATTAGCATTAAATATAGTTGTTTGATTATAAAACCCAGTCAAATGAATTGAAGTAACAGAATGCATGTGAATCAATAATATTCTCAAAAAAAAAAAAAAAAAAAATTCAAAAGCACCAAAACCCTCTGCATAACAATATTATGAAAATTACACTACTATATCATACCAAATTTTTTATTTCATTGTAATCAGTTAATTTTCATTTAGGGAACAGTTTAAACTTAAAATTAACACATATCACCAATTAACACATACGACAAATATTGAACCAACTCAATATCTATCCTACAAAAATAAATTACCATTAGCCTACGAAATTAAACACAAGATACCTTAACAATGATGCTATATGTAATCCACAGAAAAATTAGAATTGAGAGCTCTAAGTGCCACAAATAATAAACATGTACAAAGCAGAAACAGCTGATCTACTTCTTTTCTTGTTTCCCAATAACCAGAAGAAGATGAATAGACAGACATCGTAAATGAAAAATAATTACCTTCTGAACAAGATTAGTGTTTCCCCTGCCGTTTGGAAGAGGAACAGTCTCGCTCAAGCTCACGCATGTTTCTTTCTGACTGACTTCTCCACACTGTTCACATTTCAACTACAAATACAAAAAAAAAAAAAAAAAAAAAATGGGGGGGGCTATATATTAACAGTCTCAGAATTTGATTCAGGAACAAAATGAATCATATACAAGCATAGTCCCAAACAAACAAAGATAGCAAAGACTTCTGAAAGGAAGCGGGTGGTAATGAGTAGCATCATTTTAAAATATATTAATCAAATAAAACTAGGAAAAGATCGGTTGAACAAAAAAAAAAAAAACTGCAAAACTCTAATTGAACTATCCAGGAAATGATGAAAACATATTGAGATCCGATATTAGTGGGAAAAAAATAAAAAGGAAAAGAAAAAACTGAAAGAGTAACCACTCAGAGAATCAAGTTTCATGGAACAAACATGAGCATAAAAAGTATTATAGTAACACCTTGAAGCCGAATGAATATTGATGAATTTGTACGTAAACCATAATGAAAACAGGAAAGCAGCATAAATTTTTGAGTAGAAACGAACTAAAATAGTAACTAGCAATACATGAAGGTAATATCACCGGAGCAAAAATTTCAAAATGAAAAGTTAAAATAGTCTAATGGAAAAGCAACAGCAGAACTACTAATTACAACTGAAGGAGAACGAACAGCAACAATCAATTGAAAAGTTCATAGATTAGAAAGCATAATCCTTAAAACAAAAATGAAAGACCTAACTAGAAACATCTAGATTCCGAAAGGAAATATGAAAATCGATAAACATTAACATTCAGCAAAATAAAAGTAGAAACACAAACTTAAAGAGGCGCAGAGCGGCTATCAAAATAGCAATTCTAAGCAATGAAAAACTATTTATAAGCGAGGGAAAAAAAAAAAAAAAAAACTCTACAGAATGAAGATTATAAGGAAGGAGAATTTGAAGAAACCTTGAAGAGGTAGGAGAACGAAGGATCATCGCAACCGTCCTGAGGCTGGAGGAGAGCGATGTTCTCGAGATCGGCGGATATCATTAGCATATAGTTCACCATTTTCTCCTGGTATTTGCGTCAAAATCAAGCTGTTTTCTCACTATGCTCTGTGTACTGCAGGTAAAAAAGGTGCTTGAAAGGCTTTTGGGCCATTTTTATAGCACGAATTCTGGCTTACTACTCGGTGAAATTTGTAGCTAATGCAATCACGCCACGTGGCCTCTTAAATGAAAAAATGTATGGATAACTGTAATAAGAATTCAAGTGTTAATTGAAAAGTCTACAATATTTGTTGTCCCTAAAGAATCATTTTTATTGTATGACTGTGAAGAAGTTAGAACTTCTGGAATACTCCGATAATGTATTAATATTTTGAAAAATTATAAAATTATTATTGAAATTCGTTTATTATTATTATTAAAAGGCCGCATTGGAGTGAGCAATCGGTAATCATTACTGATTACCTTTACCGAACGGTCGGTAATCGGTTAACTTATAAGTTTTTTACTACTACCATTACTGATATCGAAGGTAAACGAAATTTTTTGGTCTCATTACCGATTACCGACAGTAATTTACCCATTACCGAATCTGTGAAAACCATTGTAATTTCAGAATATATATATATATATATATATATATATATA